>JAAKBH010000969.1:0-70434 GCA_019776075.1 Amaranthus palmeri
AAACTTGTTTTGACTTTGCTTGAAGGTCAGCACTAACCATTTCCTTGACTAATTTTGTATGAAGAAACATGGATGTTCTTGGTCTAAACATTTTCTTATTTTTGAATAGGTATTAGAAGAGTCACCATGATGCGTATGGCTACAAGAAAGGAAAGGAGTGAGCACCGAAATGATGAAGATGTATGTCCAAACATATGTACTAGAGTCCAAACATTGATTTCTGACTCTAGGACATAAGAAAACAATATGTTTTTGTTGTTGATGTTCAAAACAATAAGTCATGTATGCTTTTGGGGTTGTATGTTTTTTGGGGTTGTATGTAAGAAATTAATATATTATTATGGTTGTATGTATTTGGGGAAGAAGAATGAATGCTTTTGCAACTTATTTTTAACATCATAAAATTGCTTCATTCAAATCCATTGCAACATAATATTACAAGAGGAAGCTTCCTGAAAAAGCTTTACATGATTTAAAGAACTAAACAACATAGAACATAAAAAAACCCCTAATCAAAATGTTAATTCTTAATGATAATTATAAGAATTGAAAGACCAAGAATAATCATAGTCTTCATCATCTTCTGCAGTTGCTTGCTTTGCTTCCTTTGAACCATCAACAATGTTTCCATTTGGATAGACATTTCACCTCCATAAGCTTCACAAACCATATGTCTTCCATGTCTGGTCAAGTCTTCTTCCTTCACCCAGCTTAAAAAGAAACAAGCTTTGCATTTGTAGTATGATTTCAATGGGTTAGCACTTGAATCAAAACCCTAATTTCCAAAATTCGTCCTTGAAGACCAATCCCACACCTGCATCTAACAACGCGAATCTCCTTAATGTCCATGTCTGTCGCCAAAATTAGAGGTCTTGAAGAAATTTTAGAGTGTATAGATGATGAAGACATTTTTAATACTACTTCAAGCTTGACAACAATGGCAGTTGAAGGAATGCGTGAAATGAAGAAGAGGGAAAATTCTTTTTATTAGAAATTAAACAAGGGCAAATACGTAATTTTAGTACTTAACGTTTCATTAACGTTTTTTGTGCATTAATGTTACTGTAGATGATTTTGCCATAGTAGGGTGCTATTTTGTAGAATGGAAAACAAGAATAGTTACTTGGGGTGTTTCACTAAACCTGGTGCTTACCAGGTAAAATTTCCTTTTTTTAAATTAGACAATGCCCGTGCGATGCACGATTTTATAAAACTTTTTGACATATTTATTTATATAAAAAAATTAATTGCTTTATGTTTTAACCATCTCAAAATATCCTATACTCAAATATTAAGGAACATTATGAAGATTTTATAAATATCTCAAAGAAAACACAAAATATATGATTTTCTAATATTAACTGATTGACCTAAAAGTAAAAAATCAATCAATATTTATAATATTATAGTCGTCATCATCATCATCCTACCTAGTTTATCCCACGCATAGAAAACTATGGACAGGGTCTGGAGAGGGAAGGACGACAGAAACTTATATACCTATAAAAGGAGAGCACGGCTAAAAAAAGGAGTCCCCCGGCTCGAGGAAAAAAATATTATAGTCATAATTAGAAATTAAAAAGTCTAAGATATAAACAATTGTAATAAATACAATGATATTATCATTGAATTTAGAGGGAAAATTTATCATGAGAAGTGACACGTAAATAACTTTAAAAAAATAATGACACCAGCAGTGTTTTATTTTAGTAATAGTTATAGATTAATGTGTTACAATTGCCAATTTATTTCTTATACAAATATTTTAATGTATCATCGAAAGTAAATACAAATTAAAAAACTTCCGAAAATTGTTGAAATAGTTTTGGGCGTGTAGTTAAATAAAAAAATTTTAGGTTGTTTCTTGCAATCATGTTCTCAAGTCTCTGGAGTCAAGGACGGGCTCTAGTCTCTAGTTAAATGGAGTAAATGACTAATACACTATTGTCCCCCCAATGAACCTATACTATGTCGTAATTCGTAATTAATTCTTCCTCACTTATAGTTGGTTGTCGGCAACCTTTGTTCTAATATTTCTCTTGAAAAACGTCATCTATTCTTAAAATACTTCTTACATTTTGTTATGGGCACTATTTATCATTCAACTATATTTATATATAACCGTTAATATATACATAAGAGTATATTCAAATGTGATCTAAGATCGTCTAATTGTATAATTTCATAATATTAACTTTTTATAATTTACACGTGCATAATTCAACATTTAAATGAACAAAATAAAACATTAAATTGCGTAAAAAGTCAAAAGTAGCATGTATAAAATAGTATTAGAAATAAAATAATGATTTTGTACTATATTATTTTTTTTATTGTACTTTCTTTTAAAATATAAATTATTTATTATATTTTTTAATATTGTTTTATTTTTATTGAAAAGTTAAAATAATTACACAAAACGTTAATTGTTTAAAATTTCTATATTTGGTTTTTTTTAATAAATTAAAATAATTAATAATAATGAGAGATTTTGTTGATTTTTGTGTACAAACTCTAAGGTTGTAAATATTTGACTAGACACATTTGTAATTGCAATAGTTATATATCATTAATATTTCTACTTGTGCATTATTATATATTTGATTCGAGTCAGAATCGGATATTTGGTTAAAGGTTTTTTGTTTATTATTCTGGCTTAATTCTGATCATTACAGGGCTATAGTTTATATACATGTAGAGTTGCCTAAATTACAAAGATTATACACTATTCTAGAGGCTATAATCACGGAAACCAAATCTCCTAATTATACACTGAATATTTACAAAATATTCTTGTATCTTCTGGTATGTTCTAACACTCCCCCTCAAGTTGGGTAGTAGGATCACAAATACCCAACTTGCATAGAACTTCTTCAAACGGTAGAGCTGCTACTCCCTTAGTGAGAATATCGGCTAACTGATCTTCCGACCGTACATGTGGTAGTTCTATGACTTCATTTTCGATCTTCTCCTTTATGAAATGTCTATCAATTTCGACATGTTTCGTACGATCATGCTGTACTGGATTCTCAGAAATGCTAATTGCAGCTCGACTGTCACAGAAAAGTATGCAACTCTTATACGGAGTGTATCCAAGTTCTGATAGCAACTTCCTTAGCCATAGAACTTCTGTAATGCCCTTTGCTACTCCACGAAACTCTGCTTCTGCACTTGATAGGGCAACCACTTTTTGCTTCTTGCTTTTCCACGTTACTAGGTTCCCTCCAACTAAAGTGAAGTACCCTGATGTTGATTTTCTATCATCTCTATCACCTGCCCAGTCGGCATCTGTGTATGCAACCAAGTCTAAATGACCATTCTTCTGATATAGGACTCCTCTCCCTGGAGTTCCTTTAAGGTACCTCAAGATTCGAAGAACAGCTTCCATGTGTTGAACCTGGGGCTTATGCATGAACCTGCTCACAACTCCTACAGCATACGCAATGTCAGGTCTTGTATGTGCTAGATAGATGAGTTTCCCCACTAGTCGCTGATACTGAGCCCGATCAGTTTGTTCTCCCCCTTGCTCCATACATAGCCCATGATTCACCACTATTGGTGTGTCTACTGGTTTACAATCCAGCATCCCTGTTTCTGCCAGCAAATCTAGGTCATATTTCCTTTGAGATATGAAAATACCCCTGTGAGATCTTAAGACCTCTATCCCCAAGAAGTACTTAAGCCTCCCAAGATCCTTCATCTCGAACTCACGAAACAATCTGCTTTTAAGATTCTTAATTTCATCTTCGTCATCCCCTATAATGATCATATCGTCCACATAGATCAGCAGGCACGTTATCTTCTTCCCTCTTTTCTTAAGGAACAAGGTATGATCTAAGTTGCTTTGACGATATCCAAATCTTTTCATAGCAGTTGTGAATCTACCAAACCACGCCCTGGGAGATTGTTTAAGCCCATACAAAGCCTTTTTCAGTCTGCATCCCTCGTTTTCCCCGAACTCGGTTGAGAAGCCAGGAGGAGCTTCCATGTACACCTCCTCTTTGAGCTCGCCATGTAGAAAAGCATTCTTCACGTCAAATTGATGGAGGGGCCAGTCCAGATTAGCTGCTACTGAGAAGAGAACCCTTATTGTGTCTATTTTAGCAACCGGTGAGAAGGTTTCTGAATAGTCAACTCCATAAGTTTGGGTGTATCCCTTTGCCACCAGTCTAGCCTTGTACCTTTCTATGGTTCCATCTGCTTTATACTTGATGGTGAACACCCATTTGCATCCGACTACCTTCTTATTCTTCGGTAGAATGCACTTTTCCCACGTACCATTCTTCTTGAGAGCATCTATTTCATCTGCCATGGCGTTCTTCCAATGATCACTTTCAAGAGCCTCCTGCACAGTATCTGGAATTTTTGTTGAATATAATGTTGCATTGAATGCCAATGCACTCTGTGACATATTCTCCTTTCTCGGACCGTCTACCGGATATCTGGATCGCCTTGATTCATATTCTGGATCATATTTCTTCGGAGGGACGCCTCTAGTGGACCTGGATGGTAGAACATATCTATTGTTTTCTGGAACACCTGTTTTCTCATGTTCTACAACATCATGCTCAACAATAACATTACTATCAGGATCAGCAGAATTAGTGTCCAGGGTTGGTGTGACTACCTGATGGTCAGACGGGCTTGGAGGTGGTACAGGAGATTCAGACTCCACAGCTTGAGTAGGTGGCTCGGTGGCTTCGCTTATTTGCTCTTGCTCTTTTGGGTCTAAGTCAGACAACTGTGGACCAATCAACCATCTGAGATCGTCACTTTCCTTCTCCCCCTGAGATCGAAGATGGGTGTAATAAAAATCTGTCTCCATGAAGTCACAATCCATTGTAGTATAGATTTTCCGAGTGAGCGGATCAAAGCATCGATACCCTTTCTGATTTCTCCCATACCCCACAAAAACACACTTAACAGCTCTGGATTCAAGCTTATTTCTCATCTTCTGCGGTTGGTGAACAAAAACAGTACACCCAAATATACGAGGTGGTAGAGAATGTGACGAAGGGATGTTATGATATGATTTAAGGGTTTCAAGAGGTGTTTTATGATTCAAGCTTTGGGTAGGTAGTCGGTTGGTTAAGTAATTGGCTGTGGCAATAGCTTCAGGCCAAAGATATCGAGGAACACAGGATTCAAGCATGATGGCCCGGGTCATTTCTAGCAGGGTTCTATTTTTCCGTTCAGCTATTCCGTTCTGTTGGGGTGTATCAGGGCACGAGGTTTGATGGAGAAGACCTTTACTAGTAAGGAATTGTTGCATGTTAGAGTTCACATATTCCCTGCCATTATCAGTTCTAAGAATTCGGGGTCGGGTTTGGAACTGGGTGCATATCATATGATAGAAATCGACAAATGTTTCAAACACTTCAGACTTATGTTTCAAAAAATAAATCCAGCTCATTCGGGTACAATCATCAATAAACACCACATAATATAAAAAACCATGTATTCCTGTTTCGGGTGCAGGTCCCCATACATCCGAGTGAATAATCATAAACGGAGAAACAGCTTTATTTAAACTACTAGGATACGATTGTTTGTGACTCTTGGCGAGAATACACGTTTCACACTGAAAGTTCGATCTAAAACCAACTAAAGAAGGAAAAAGTTTTTCTAAGTACCCTACAGATGGATGTCCGAGACGCCTATGCCAAGTCCACAATTGCTGTTCTCTTGACCCGCGAGCAAGTATAGCTTTGCCTTGATGAGCTTCCTCTTCTAAGTAATAAAGTCCTCCTCTCTCAGTACCACGCCCAATAATCTGCCCTGTCCGAGCATCCTGCACAACACAAGAACCGGGTTTCATTAGAACGGTGCAATTAAGATCTTTTGTGAGCTGGCTAACAGACAGGAGTTTGTGTGAAAGATCAGGCACGAGCAGACAATTATCCAAGGTAATATCATCCGTAAAAGAGATAGTTCCAGCGCCTTCAACATTCATCCCTTCCCCGTTAGCGGTTTTTATTAAATTTTTCCGGGGTCTATCAAATTTTAAAAAATCATTTGGATCATAAGACATAGAGTCTGTGGCCCCGCAATCGAAAATCCAGCCATTTTTAAGAGCGGACAAAGCAACAGAACTTTGATTTTTATTCGAGTGTGCCCCATTAATTGAGTGCACATCAACCGAATTTTTAGTGGAAAAATTTTCAACAATTGCATTTAAATGTACTCCTTTAAATGGGTGGGACACGTGTCCATCAGTCAATGGATGAATAAAAGGTGCTCCATTATCACGGTTTGTACCGTTTTTACTCAATTGTGTTTGTGACCCTTGGTTAGTGTAGGACACGTGTTTGTCCGTGAGTAAGCATGACAAAAGCACCCCATTATTTAAGGACCCTCCTTTCTCTCTCATGGACCCTAAAGTCCCATTTTTTCGTGCCTTTTGAGAGAGAGAAAGGGCACCTTCTTCTCCTTTACCTGTACTCCCAATTAAAGCTACACCTCCTTCATCTCTGTCTCCATTAATGGCGAGACTTTCTGTGATTCCTTCCCCTACTGCTGCTCGGCCCGGTGTTCTGTGATATTCTGAGGTCCTGGCCGCCGGTTTTTTCCCCCTCTTCTTTTCATCTGGCCACCATTCAGGGTAGCCTATGAGTTTAAAACACTCATTTTTTGTGTGTTTTGAACCACCACAATGTGTGCACTTCAAGTGGCTCCGATCTTCTTCTCTCCGGTAAGGTCGATCGTTTTTTTTCACCATAAAGCCCCCTCCTAAGCCCGATGAGCCCAGATCTGGTGAGGGCTCGTGTTTCATTATGCCCCTTCTTATTGTCTCTCGCCTGATAGCAGCATATGCCTCTTCAACAGTAGGCAATGGTGTCTGGAGAAGTAAATCTTTCCGGTCACTGTCAAAACTATCGTCCAATCCTGCCAAGAATTGGTACAGCCGGTTATTTTGCACCAATTTGTTGTATGTGACAATGTCATCAGGGTCCTTCATTGGGTTTGGTTGCCTTCGGTCTATCTCCGTCCATAAGTTGTTTAATTTTCTGTAGTATATTTCTACAGAGTCGCTCCCTTGTTGTATTTTATTGGTTCTGACGGTTAGATCGTAGATCTGCAGACCGTCCCTTCCACTACTGAATAAAGTTTCGATTCCTTCCCATAATGATTTTGCTGTTGGGAAGTCCAGGAATTGGTTCACCAACTCTTGATCAATGTTTTCAATTATCCAGGTAATGACAATTGAATCGTTCCGGGTCCATTGGCTGTACCCTGGGTCGGATTGTGGTGGTGGGTCGGCGATGATGTGATTGAGCCGCCCACGACCCTTTATGGCCAGGTGCATCAGCCTGGACCATATGGAGTAATTTCGATTGTTTAATTTTTCGGCAACGGTTAGGGGTGGTGAACTGATTATGGTTTCTGTGGGTGGTTGATTGGGGTTTAACTGTTTGATCAGTTGCAACAACTGACCCATAGTTACTGGCTGGTCTTGGTTTGAACAAGTGATGTCTTTGGAATCGTTTTCCATGTCGGTTTTTTTTCACAGGTAAAAAAAATGGTAGATGATGAAGCCTGCTTGAACAATTTCTGGATCAGTTTTGTTCTGGCTCTGATACCATGATTCGAGTCAGAATCGGATATTTGGTTAAAGGTTTTTTGTTTATTATTCTAGCTTAATTCTGATCATTACAGGGCTATAGTTTATATACATGTAGAGTTGCCTAAATTACAAAGATTATACACTATTCTAGAGGCTATAATCACGGAAACCAAATCTCCTAATTATACACTGAATATTTACAAAATATTCTTGTATCTTCTGGTATGTTCTAACAATATTGTATATAGTTATTTTCAAAAAAAAAAAATATATTGTATATAGTTGATATTAATGATCTTTACATTGAAACAAATCAAATAAGATTTTAGATAATTATGTTGTGACTTATAGATTAAAAATAAATACAAGTTAAGAGTGATTGACGAATAATGTCAAAAGTCAAATGAGATTAATAACTTGAATAAGAACTAATAAACATTTTTAATTCACCTCTAGATGAAGATCAACTTTTTTTTTTGGCCTATAGAAATTATCCTTATTCCTTATGTCCTTACTTCAAGACAAGGTTGTTTCTTACCATAAGCAATATAGGTATTTGTCTAGAGTCCAAAATTAGAAAATGTCCTAAAATCTGAAAATTCTAGTTAATAAAGTAGACACTTAAAATTTACAATTTATGATTACTTGTTTTTTCAAATAAAAATACATGCTACGTCTGCATTTATATATAATGATATTTATAGTATATAGCGTTCGTTTTTGTTATTTTTGTAAAAACTCATTAATGTTCAAAATAGATGTACCTTCCATTTAAATTTACCTAGAGTCCATAAAATATCAAGACGGTCTCTAAAAATCAACATCAAAGTGCCAAAAAGCCTTCATATTTTTTCTTTGTATTAATAGTGTTAGGATAAAATTAGTCCCACCAACATTAATTTGGCTTTAAGGAAGTAGAATAAATCGAATTAATACTGTACACTTGTATATATTCTCATTTGAACAAAATAAGCTGCAACTTCGAAGGTACTTTCTCATATCCACATATAAATCACCGACTATATTTTTTGGTGCTTAACACCAAAATGTCTCAATTCATGTAGGGAAGTGGGAAACCCGCGGCTTTGTACTAATGGTGGACCTAGTATTATGACAGGTTATAATATGTAATCATCAATATCATCATCATCTTACTCAGTACATTCAATCAATATGAAATATGATCATTATTAATATCATTATGAAGGATAAAAACGATGTTAAATATTTTTTTGTCTACGTGTTGAGATTTAGAATAATTATTTCGTATTTGTTTCGACCGGATTTCTAGAAAAAGTTATCCCATAAGGATAAACGTGACGTCTAAAAAATTATTGTTATCATGAGTAAAAATAACAATTAAATTATTATGCATATCTAATATAATCGTTACAAATAGATTAAATTAAAGTAATGATGGGTAAAAATGAATTACAATTTTATCTCATTTGCATTTCTTTTTTCTTAAATATCGTTATGATGGAAAACGACGTTTAAAGTGCTAAGACATGAAGGTACTATTGGGAATTAGGAAAGTTGAAGGTGATTATGAATAGTCAACGAAAATCAAAGGTAATTAGTGATGGTCAAAAGTCATTTTGGAAAATTAATTTAACCATGTTTTCCTATATTTGATAAATTTTAATAAATGTATATCTCATGTTATTTTTAACCTTATTTATATCATTTGATCCATGTAAGAAAGATTTCTAGTTGCTTAGTTTTATAAAAATACTCAAATTATTTAGTTTATAATAATGGTAAAATTATGGTATAGAATAAATTCTAATCAATAAGTTACACTATAACTCAATAACAACAATAATCATTCATGTTATTCTATTTTTTAAAATTGGTAAATTACTCAATTATGTTAATTTTTAGAATAACTAGTAATGACAGTTTTATTCGCTACGCCAATTATCAACCAAAAAATTATTCCATCTCCATGAGAATTAAACATGCAATTGTCAAATCTTTTTATTAGATTATATAATTATTATTTTATCTCTATTTCATATATTTTTCCAATGCAATCAATTATTGTTAAATATCATAAATCTTTGATAAACTTAATTTGTACAATCAAAAACTTTTTGTTTCAATTTTACATCATATGTTTAATTTTCAGGTTTTTTTAACCTACCTGGATCAAAATTTCGTTTAAATGGAAAAACTAATTACTTTTTAATTATAAGTTTATGAAATTATTATATTTTAAACAAATTAAACTAGATTTTTTTTATCATATGACTTTAAAATTTAAGAAACCAATATAAACAGACACAATTACCAAGGGCAGTCTAAATTAATTCGCATTCGGAAGTTGCTATAAACAATGTTCACAAAAATCACTAAAACAAATTAATTTAACTTTTTGCGACATTGCATTTCGTGACATTAAATAAATGCCATTGATTATTTTTAGTGTAATAATTATAGGTTTTGATTTTAAGTTCCACTATAAAGGATAAAGTGATTTAGCGACATTTTATTTTGTGTTTAGTGGTATATGTGATTGTTACTACAGTCTATAGTGATATTTGTGAGAAATGTTTTTAGACCCTAAATCCCAAAAAAGTTTTTGTGTGATTTTTTATTATGCTGTTAAAGGGTCTAATAAATGTCACTAAATCCTCTATCCATATTATTAGAAATTTAAAATAATGATATTTAATTTAAGTGTGGCTAAATATATCCCACTAAAAAAATTTATGTTGTATTGTATTAAGAAAATATAATCTTTTGCATAGTGTTAATATTATTTCATTTAATAATAAATTTGATAGAGGAAAAGTAATGACCATAAATATTAAAAAAACATTAAAATAAAGTTAATAAAATGGGGACTATAACTAATAAAACAATATTTCTATAAAGTTAGTGAGAAACACGTAATGATTATAAAGAATATAAAAATCATATAATATAATAAAAGACTTGAAATTTTTCAAGTGCCAGCTTATTAGAGCTTTGATAAATAGAATAATATTATTGGCTTCTTTTGATTACATGACAGTTTAATTTAGGAAATTATATTGATTCAAATGATTAAAATTTTATAATGGGCATAATCTATAGGCATATTTTAAACAGGCATAATTTATAGGCATATTTTAAATAGGCATAATTTATAGGCTATTTTAAAAGTATGTTAAATTAGGTAAACAATGATACCACATTCAAAATCTTTATTAGAAAGTCATAATAAAAAAAATCTAAAAAGAAACTTAAATTAATAATCATGTGGTGGTTATAAAAATTTTAATAGTGATTATGACATTTTATTTAATTGCATATTTCTTCTAAAGTTTATTTTTTTTTATATGTATTTTCATATATTCTAAACCGGTCGTTTGTTTTTGTTCTTTACCGTTAATTATCGCTCTTTACCTCCTTCCTTACTTTTATCTTTAATTTTAGCGTTTCATACGTTTTCTACTAACTCTATGTTTAAGTTGCAGGTTAATCTCTCTTGGAAGAACTTTCTCGAGCCAAGAGACTCTTTGACCATACTCTCATCTATGAGTATGAGTTTTCGTCATTCTTCCCTCCCCAGACCCTGACCATTATTTTCTATGAGCGGAATACACTAAGATGATGATGATATGTAATTTCCTATTAAATCCGTGCATTGCATGAGTTTTTATACTAATTTATAATTTAGATAGAAATAATTTTTTAATAAAAACAAATAAAACACTAAAAATAAAAAATGAGAACTTATTTAAGAAACAGATGAAGTATCATTTATTTATAGCTCCAAAACCAAATTACTGGTAGGTGTTTGTATCATGCAAATGCAATCCAACACTTAGATGCAACGACACGTTATATATACACGTAAAAGTCGCATGAATCTCTGCTTAACATCTTGAAGAAAAAGATGCAAAAATTAAATAAAAAAGTTTCCAAAAGTAGAAAAATAATAGTAATAAGTACATTCCATTAGATCTTTAATGTGAGTTTCCTTCATTTAAAGGAATTCAAATTAATCCACCCAGAAAATCAGATTTTATTTCTGATCGAATTTTTGTGTGGAAAATGAGAATGTTTGGGTTTGGGTACAACAAGAAAAGAAAGTCATCATTATTACATTATTCATTTAAATCAATGTTTTTTATTATGGGAATATTTACAATTTTTGGGTTTGTAATGTTGAGTATTAAGCTTATTGATCCTTCTTCTGAACCTGTTTTTGCACATAAATTTTCAGATTCAGATATAATATCCATTTCTGTTAATAACCCAGAAAATATGAGTAGTATTTCTTCTATGATCAATTCTTCACCATCTTTTTCTGAAAGGAGAAATGTTTATGAGAAAACGACGTCGTGCGCAACTGTTGAGGAAATGGGAGAGGTTTTTAAGCCTGCTTTTGGTGCTTGGAAAGAGTCTCTCCGTGTACGAAGGTTGATTCATCATCATTTCTTAATCAATGGTACGTAAATACTTTCAACTTTTCTTTTTCTTATGTTTTTTTTAATCTAATTATCACGACTTAGGAAATCTTCGCTAGGAATTGTTTATTGAAATTCATAGATGTAAAAATGCGGAATATAATAATAATTAAGTATATATCTAATATGTATTGTTATATTGACCTACGCACATAATTATCAGCTTAATTGATTAAAACATACTACCTTCGTTTCACTAATCTTGTTTTCATTTGATACGATTGTCAAGTTAATTAATAAAAACCATAATATCTCTAATTATATACAAATACAACTACTAATTCATAATAGTTCATATTAATATTTTTTACTTATATTTTTAACTTAATTATAAATTAAGAATACAAAATTAAAAGTCATTAATAACTAGTACTACCTCCTATTCAACCTATTAGTCTCATTTTGTTTTTCACACATTTATAATTAAACATTATAAATAGTAGATATTAATAATCTTTGTATTGAAACGAATCAAACAAAATCCCACATGATTATGTTTTAACTTATAGATTAGAATAAAATACAAATTAAGAGTGATCAGTAAACAGTGAAAAAAAATTAAAGGAACTAATTTGTAGAATAGGAGAGAGTATTAAAAAACTAAATAAACAACATAGTATGATAGAAGAGTATTTTTTAGGAACACCGACGCAAGGGAAGATCTAAGTTCTTTGTGGGTAGCTTCATATATACTGACATAGTCACATAACAAAAATAATATTCGTGAAAGGTAAATCTGATTACTAAAATATTATAATAGTACGTAGTTGTAAGAACATCTGAAATTGTGTATCTTTTATTTTTTTTATTGGAAAATTAGTATTGGTAAATGAAATTATTTCTTAGTGGCATTTTTTTGAATAATTAATTAATTTAATAGTGGATTGTTGTTTTCTTGTTGAAAATTATATTTCTCATATTTGTCTTAGAATAAATTTGCATAAATTGAAAATTTATGGCCGGTAACAGTACATATCAGTTGGCGTAGTAATAAGTGTAAGTTTTTCTTTTGAGTTATAGTAATAAATGTAATTAGGCATATGCATATGAACATCATTTTCTTATTTTAAATATTAATTATTAATATTAATTCTTGATAATGAATGATAGGATGTATATAATTGTTAAATGACTTCAGTAATGGGGAATGGGAAGGACAATATATACGAAGAATTGAAGATTACACATATAAAGAGGGTAGTTTAGTAAATTTAATCAGGAATAAAAGGAAAATTTAAAAGGGGAGACTTTAATCTCACTCAAGGATCACAAATGAACAGCAAAAATAAATAAATTATCAAGACAAAGAATTTAAAATGGTTTTTCATACATGAGCCACATCCACCATCCATTCTAGGATTAATATAATGTGTTTAAAGGATAAAATACAAACTTATAGGAATTACAATGAAGTATAAGTGTGGAAAGAGAGAAGCTAATTAGAGAGCAAATACACAAGCAAGATAGCTTATAATTAATGTGAGACTTTTGTTTTTTTTTAATAATAATAACTTGGGCAGCAATATAATTTTGTAGCACAGCCTCCAATAGATCGGGAAATGAAGTACCACAGGAGCAGCTTGCTTCTGTTTCTTACCTTTCCTTTTCCATGTATTCCATAGTCTCCAAGGTCTCTTACACTTGCACTTAGGAACTGATTTTTGCACACTTAGTCTTCACATACATGTCAAAGATTTACACCCATAGAATCATGTACTAATGATTTCCATACAAAACATATCACAAACATGTTATATGTCCTCTTCTAGCCTATATTAATTAAAATGATTAATTACCCTAATCATCTTCTTGATTACTCGGTGAACATATATAAGTCTTCCATAATCCTAACGAAAATGAATCAAAAATAAGAAAAGAAGAACCTTCCCTACCCTATTGCCAACCCACTTCGACCATTTCCACCACCAAGCCTCCTAACCAGTCCTCTCTATTGCCCATTGCTCTCCCTCCATCATCCACCCTACGGAGACATCACCACCATTAATCCACCATTAACATCATTCCACTACCACCACCTAGGGATAAAGAATATCAGCACCATCAAGAGATCAATTACAACTGGCGGTGGTGCAAGAATCAGGGAGACATGTTGACTTTTGTGTTATGTGTTTGGCGGTGGTGTTATTGGGTACTAAGATTTAGAGTGATGAGTTTTGCAAAACTATATATACAATTTGAAGAACCAATTATCCCACAACTTGAAGAAGCCAAACAAAAGAAGGTAATCAAATCTTTTAAAGACTTTTGAAAGATTAATGTTTTGATAGTTGGGATAAAGAATTGTGTCTGGTGTAATGAACCAATTCTTGATCATAACTGCCAACATAAAAGTGTTAATTGGAGATTTTTTGTTTTATATGACGAAGAAATTGATTATGTCATTGCATTAGAATTGTTTGATAGCTTGCTTCAAGAGTAAATAGTATTCAAGGATTAGCAACGTGTGATTTGGTTAATTGTGGGATTGATGACATGAGTGGACATGATTTAGTTAAAAATCATGAATATTTTTGTGGCAATTGAACCTAAAAATTTATTTTCAAAATATAGGAAAATTGTTGAGGATTCAATTGAAAGTTTTTTTCTCCAAAGTAAGAAATTGCTAAGAAAAACTCATCAATGGGTACATACAGAATGTGAGAGCGATGTGGAAATTGGTACTTTGTCAAGAGTGCAATCAAGCTCCAAGAAGGTTCAAAGAAGATATGAGATTTACAAGAAAAAGAGAAAACTTTGGGCAAAATATACTATAGAAATGATTGACCCACCTTGCTTGTTAAAAATCAAGAACCGGGACATTATGCATGTTTATAGTTTTATTCATCAAGTGGTGAATAAGTACAATACATATGCCTTATTACTTGATCATTATCAATAATCTAGTCTCAAAATCTCAATGTTCCTCTTAAAAATTCAAGCAAATGTTGGGGAAAAGAATGTACTATAGCACAATTTTCAACGGTAAAAATTGGAGAAGCACCATGGCTGTTGTCAGTAAGTAGCCCATCTACATAACTGAAGCGAATTTCAGCACACTAGGGTTAGTGACTTTAGTTTCAGGGAGGATACAATTTCATTGATGTACATTTTTATTCTTTTAAACGCTCTCATAAAAATTCAGAGCAAGACACCAATATTTATTGGGAGATTGAAGATAAACTGAGGAAAATCCAGTTGCATAAGCCAAATGAGAATGTAAAGTTTAAAAGACAACTTCAGAACAGAAGATATTTTTTTTCAAGAGTTGGTTGACTATAAAGGATTCTCAAAATGAGTAAATGACCCACAGAAAAAGACACTCCAAGATTGCCTTTTGGTAATTAAAGTAAACGATAAAGCATACTACATAGTATAAGGAAAAAGAGACATTGAATGTGCGGCAAACATACCTACAACACGTTTAATATTTGTAAGCAAACTCCGAAAGATAATAATACCTAAAACAACATATTAGTCATACCTTTTGGTAATTATGAATTTTTGAGGAAGAAAAGTTCATGAACTAAAACTTAAATATGATAAAAAAAAAAAAATCATGTATCTAACTTCTCCATTCACTTCAACACTATCAAACTTAAATACAATAACTTAAATCATGTATCTAACTTAAATACAATAACTTAAAATACAAACAGAGGGTGAAGAAGAAGAAACAGTGAATTTCGCACAGCAACAGCAACAACAGACCAATAACTTAAATGCAATAACACTATCTAACTTAAATACAATAAAAAAAATAGTAAATTAGTTATACCTTGAACAAACAGTGGGCTTGAACAAGAATTTCGCACAGTAACAGCAGATAAGAAGATGAAGGAGAACAATTCGTATTTTTGAACAACAAACAGTGGGCTTGAATAAACACGAAGGAGAAGAAGAGAACAAGAACAAGAACAACTCTTTTTTTTAAAGAAGAGCAACTCATTTTTGAAGAAGATGAGAAGATGAAGAAGAAGAATTCGTGGGTTTAATTTTTATGAAGAAGAAGATGAAGAACATCAACAAGGAGAGCAAGAAGATCATGAGAAGTTTTCGAATACAGCAGTTAGGTTTTAGAGAAATGAACATTGTAAGGCGGAATTTTTTAATTTTTATCTAAAACCCACAGCCAATTAGCAGCAGCCAATACGTTTTTTTCCACTAATAAGTCTTTTGAAGGGGGAAAATATGTTATAATAAGTACATTCGGTAGTAAGATTATAATTAGTTATAAGTGGATATTTGTGTTAGTCTTAGACTATCAGTAGTATAAAAGAGGATATACGGGTGTATTGGAGATTTAGAGTTTAGGGAATAAGATGAAATAGAGCAATATTTTTCTCCTCTTCTAAATATCTTACCTTCTCCCTCTCTTTTCTATTCACATGGTTGTTTGAATTTCAACAATCATAACATTAATGAGATGAAAAATAGAGTAATTGGCGGTGGATAATGAATGTTGCGATCAAAGGGCGTATAGATAGGTTAAGGGGAGGAAGGAGGGCCTAGCCAAGGCCTCGGTGGATGCGACATGGTGGTGGTGGCAATCTGTTTCATATGGACTATGAGGTGGATGTGGTGATCTAGTTCATGTGGGCTATGGGGTTGTTGGCTATGGAGGAAGGAGGAGGGGTTGGTTAGAGATATGGTGGAAATGGCAGTTGTTGACAAGAGAAGGGAAAAAGGTGGTAGCAGTAGGGTGGGGGTGGTAGTTGAGGTGCGGGAGGAGGTGGCAGTTAGGTAGGGGTTGGTTGTTTGGTTTTTTCTTTTTTAATTTTTTTAGTTTTTTTAATTATATTTAAATTTTTGTAATTTTATTTTAATATTTTTTGGGCTAAATTTAATTATTTTAATAGGTTATAGATTGCCCTGGTCTATAGTTAATCCATTGTTGGGATTATAGTAAGAAAATCAAATAAATATTGGATTATTCAAGGTAATGTTTCTAATTTGTATTATCTCACAATATTTTTTTTGATATATATGGTAATATGAGGGAAATGTCAAAGTAGATTGAAATTAAATCTAAAACCTTAACAAAAATTCTACTTAAATTAAGATAAGATTCAACTCTAAATATAATCACACAATATGTATAAGCTTGATCGGTAATAAATGTAAAATTCTCATATAGCAACATACAGTCTATTATTTCAAAAAAAAAAAAAACTCCGAAAAAAATTGCTTATAGGATACACTAACAATCTCGTATAATTTTAGAATTAGAGATGAAGTGGTAAATTAGATGCCACTTAAAATTCATCTATTTAGATCAGTTTTGTATGATGGAACTTTTAATAAACGGTTGGATCAAGGATACAAGTATAAGGTGGCCGAACTATATGTGTTGAGCAAATTTTACTATTCTTGTTAATTATGTGTTACACAATCAATTCACACAATTGAATATGGTGTTGCTTGATCCCCTTTCTTCAAATATGGTTGATGACTTGATGTGCATTTGTTGCAAATAGGTTGGGACAATTAATAACTAATATTCAATTTCAGGTCCTTCAAGAGTTCGCCAAATTCCGGCGGATCAATTTTGTCAGCATAACTTTGTCATAGCAAAGGCGTCTGAAGCTGGATTTGGGAACGAAATGTACAAGTTATTAACAGCTGCTGCATTAAGTGTTATGTTGAATCGCTCCTTGATCATCGGCCAAACCAGGCATATTGGTTCTTCCTCAACCCTTTACCTTACCTACTTTGAACTTTTTTTTAAAGTATATATTCTCAAGAAATTAAGTCAACCAAAAGCTTAAATTAGTAGTTGTGAGTTGAGACCTCATGATTTGTAATTATACTTTATTAATCACACCTTTTATGGAAGATCCTAATGGACTAAAACTGTAAAATTTAACACTAAAAGCTTCAATTGATAGTTGACATTTTTGTCATGTTGATTTTTATGTTGATCACGAATTCATGACCTTTTTCTCACCTTGATTGCTACGATATGTTGACTTCTTAACATGTCAACAACTAATTACAGTAAAAGCTTAAACTGACGCCTCATGATAATGACATGTTTGATGGGATCTCATCTATTTCGATTTCATAAGATTTACTCACTGCATTGTTATAAATTAAAAAGTTAGAAGCATTGTGATGACTAGTGATAGAACTGATGTCTTAGTAGAATGCTACTGATCATACTCTTTTCTCATCCAGGGGTAAATATCCATTTTGGGGCTATATTACTTATAGCGCCAACATCTCATTTTCCCTTAAAGAAGTGAAACATTTATGGAAAAAGAATAGATGTGTTTCAGAATACGGTCGTCATTTGCTCGTACGCATTGATGATTTTCAAAAGCCATCACGTACAAACATTCTATGTAGCAACTGGGGAAAATGGCAACAACCCATCATTTGGTAAAACAAATGAATAAAACATCATTTAATTTTTCTAGATGATCTAGCTAGTATACTATATGCAGATTGAAACAACGAATTTTTCATTTTCATTTTTATTTTTGTAGGTTGCAAAATGCAACTGATGCAGTGGCGGCTCAATTTTTTTTAAAGAATGTGCATCCGGAGATGAGGACTGCAGCTTATGAGTTGTTTGGAAAGCCGGAACTTCACTTTAGACCTAATGTTTTCGGGGAGTTAATGCGAGTTCTTATATCTCCTTCTCCGAGTATTGAAGCTGTGGTAAATTCCGTTCTTGCAAATAATGATGAGCCAGATATCGCATTGCATATGCGGATGATGATGAGCAGGTACCTTTTAGAAATAGTTTTCGTGCATATGCGGAACTTCACTTATATTTGAGGGTGGGCCATGACCGACTTTCGTCTACTATTAGCTCTGCAATCCATTGAATCGGATGGACTTTGACAAGTTTTCATGTGTAAACTTGTAAGGGAGGAGTCTGTTCTGATCACTTCTTGTTTCGACCAACAATAAGTGTTAATAGATGTTATTTATGCATGTGTTGTGCAGGTCATTGTGGTCAGTACCTGCTGCACTAAGGTGCATCAGAAAAGCCATGGAGAATGTAGAAAAGATTGCTAAACCTAAGGTGATCTTGGTCTCCGATAACCCCTCTTTCATTAAAACACTCAAAGGCAGTGTACAAGAACTTGCTGAGGTATATCTTGACAAAGAACTTCCTCATGTTCCTCTCTTTTTCGAATTAACTTTTTTTGATTTGGAGGAAAGGGAGTTAATCATTCTTGTAGGATATGAGAGTCGAATCCCTGGATAATTCTCTTGTGCTATTAACATTGAATCGTCTTTACAGGTTATTCATTTCGATTATGAACGTATTACAAGAAATATTTCTCTCGACTTCACACGATTACATACTTTAGAATTCAGGGTCAAAGATTGGGGTCCTGCACCCAGATGGGTTGCGTTTGTGGACTTCTTTCTTGCATCGCGTGCAAAGCATGCTGTTATTTCGGGGGCTAATAAACGAGTTGGAACAACCTATGCTCAACTAATTGCAGCTTTAGCTGCAGCTAATAACCTCGGTACTATTTCCTGATTTCATTATCATTTCTTACTATTAAGATGTTGCTTATACTCTTAATTAATTCCTTTTCTCCCCTAATTTTAGATGAAAATGCTAAGAAAAACCCGAAATTTTCATTCCTAAGTAGCTTCCAAAGCAACCTACTGAAGAACGGATTAAGCAATCAGATTGGATGGGGACATGCATGGAACCGTTTTGCAGGTCCGTTGAGTTGTCAAGAACAAGCTCAACAATGTGCATATACGCCACTACTCCCACCGGGTTGGTGGGACGAAATTTGGCAGTCCCCGATTGCTCGAGACATTCATAGACTAAGAATGTATGGCGTCAAACTGTCAGGGTTGGGCACCATTGATGAGGAGCATCTTCAGTCTTACTGCAAATCTAAGAAAAGTGCAGTGATTGTTGCTCCAGTTTCGGCAATGTGAAAATATACACTCTGAAGGAGGACGTACAACAATTTTTCTTGTAGAAAATTAGGCATATTCTTAAGGTAATATTACCTAGAATAATCTAACCTTTTTTCTGATTTCACTACAATAATCTCAAATTTTGATTAATCATGAATAATTCCAATTTAAGGATCACTTACCTAACCATTTTGTTTCCAAAGGGTAAGCTGTTTTTACATGATAAACCTACAAAAAAAATAATAATAAAAATGATAAAAAAAATTAGGGTCACTTACCTAATTCTCTTACTTTTTTATTTGCAAAATGAATTCTTGTATGGGTAAGAGGTTACATTGGTGCAATCTTAGCAAGTAACTTTTATAGTTGGAATTATTTATGGTTAATCAAAAGTTAGGATTATTATAGTGAAATTAGTAAACAACTAGATTATTTTCGGTAATTTTTTCCTATTTTTAATTATTAAAACTTCATAAAGCAGGGCTAATTTCTCTTAATTATTTTTATACAGGGGAACTGTAGTCATGCAACAAGCCTTATGAAAAGTGTTGTAAGAAAATTGTCAAATAAAATGGTCAATTGTTGGAAATTTAGAGCGACTTAGGATAATTCACATGTATTATGTTTATAGTGGGACAAATAAGTATTACATTTTAAAGTCGATAATATCTTGAAACATATGAACAAGTACATAACAATTTAAGTCAATAGGGAGCTTAAATAGTAGTCGCTCGTTTGAGCAGATAATCAGTTTTATGTTTTGGATCAAGCTTAATCATGTTTCATGTTTAGTTAGTATTTATAACTCCCTCTATCCCTCTCAATTTGCACATCTTTCCTTTTTAGGTTGTCCTACTCATTTTGCACTTTTCTATTTTTGGCAATGGCCCCACTTTCTTTCTTTAAATCTCATCCACAAACTTAATCATGTTTCATGTTTAGTTAGTATTTATAACTCCATCTTAACCACTCATTCCTATCATCCACTTGTTTTTTGTCTTATTCTCCAACCAAATTTCACTTTCCACTAAATATCACCCAATATCTCATGGGTGCAAAATCATAGGGACGGGGGGAGTATAATAAAACAAACTCCTAGAAATGAATCCTAGCCGTTACAAAGAGGAGCAAATCTGAACTTTATTTTTGCAATTCTGTAATCTTTGTTTTCATAGTTTTGGCTGGTTTCTTTTAGTATAAATAGCCATGCCATGCTATGCTTGTAATTCATTCAAGTCATTCGAAATTAATACAAAAACCTTTGAGCAATTCTTGTTCTTTATTGTATTTACTTTTCAAGTTGGTAAGTGATTGAGGTTCCTTTGCTTTCATTCTTTTGGCTAAAGATTGATTGTGTTCTTAGGAGCCCTTAGTTTTGATTCTTGGTGAGCTCTGTATCGAATCAAATCTTTAGTTCAACCATTTTTAAGCTGTTCATTCAACATATCTTTTTCAGATTTTATCTTGTTACGAAAATCTCAAACAAAAAATATTTTCAGTAATCCGAAACTTCGAAAAAAAATGTGTGTTTATAGGTTGGATATTTTCTTAGTTATAGCTAACCTATATCAAAGTACATATGTTCTTGGAATCTAATTGTTACATCAATTATCAAAGGTTAACTTACCATGTTTTTATCATTAATACTAATTGATATATCAGTTATATTGGATATAATACATGCAAGTCAAGGTATGTATAGTGGAAGTTGGATAAAGAGAAAAAAATATCATTTTTCTGTAACATTCATTCTTGAGAATTCCTGTATCCTTGTTCTTTTTCCTTACATGACCGTTCTGAGAACCTTATAAACTCTTTGTTTCGTTTTTCAATTTACAATCTACAAGAACGTATAATCGTCTATTCTACACACTTTGTACAAAGTGTGATATACCGTTTTGGGAGAAATATCACAATGGGAAAGTTACCAAGCCTACAACAATAAGTCTTTTCTAATCATGGTAATTGTTAAGGATCTTCAAACCTTATCAAATTGGACAAGTTCATTGGTGAGAAATTTCGCATATGTCAAAGGAAAATGCTCATGCTTTAGACTTCCCTCAATGTGGCATATGTTAGAGGCACTCTGAAACCGAATTAAAGGAAGAAAACAAAACTTGGAAGAAACTAAGAAAAGGAAATTTATTTGAGAGTGACATATGTTAAACGGTATGTAAGATTATCTCTTTGATGTTTATCAATTTCATGATCCTGCAAAAATTCTATAGAACTGTCTAGAAGATAAACACATAGCCAAATATTACAATGTATTTTTACTAACAGGAAAATGCATAAGATAACCATAGCTGAATTTTACATTGTCTCAAGCATTATTGGACAAATTAACGAATTCATAGAGGACTATTAGAACTGCCCTCAAGCATAAGAAGAAAGATATAACTCAGCCGATCTTGCTTAAAATTTTTAACTTTAATTTAACATAAGAGAACATTATAATTCTTAGCAGAAAATCTCAATTTATCAACCATAAACATGATTGAAGACTCGATGAAGGAAAGACATCATCAAGCAGAGGCAAGAGAAAGAAATATAATTGTATCAAAAGGTAAATCCAAAACAACAAAAACTCCAATGATAATTGTTGTTAAGAGTATAAAAAACCCGGACATTGAAAGCAAAGTTGCATTGTTTTTACTAACAAAAAAAAAAAAGGCTAAAGGTCATGCTTCATCATGAAAGGACCTTTCTACTAATGGTTATCTTTATGCCTAAAATGACATATGCCTCCCCCATATCCTTCATTTTGAAAACCAAAGATAAAAAATCCATTAACTTCTTTACTTGCATCAAATTTGTACCCAACATAAACATGTCATCCACGTATAGAAAAATGATAATACCATTACGCTTGTTATTGAACTTTCTATATACACACTTATCTGACTGATTAAGTCAAATCGAAACGACAAGACAGTATCGTTAAAAATTTGAGCTACTGCTTCGGTGCTTGCTTTAGTTCATAAAGAGACTTAATTAGCTTGGCTACCTTTTATTCTTGTCCTTTCAGATGAACCCTTCGGGTTGTCTCATGTAGATATTTTTCTTTAGATCACCATACAAGAATGCCATTTTGACATCTATTTGATGGATTACTAGATTAAATGATGATGTTATGTGCTTGGAAGTTCCTGCTTTCCCCAAATCAAGGCCATTCGAGTGAATGCTCACTTCATTTGGGTAAATGGTCACTATAAGTTGCTTAGTTTTGTTTCTTTGCAACTGTTTTTCGTGGGTTGTTTTAGGGCTTTTGTTCCCTTAGTTTCTAGGCTATATATACCCAACTTTTGTGAATGTATCCCCTATGCCAATTTTGAGTGTTCGTCCCTTAACTTAGAACATCAAACATTTATTGCTTTCTCTTTCATTTATGCCCTAGTGTAGTTTAAGCTTTCCTGTATTGTTTTCATTTACATTCAAACGTTGTATTTGGATTCTTTTTCTTCCTTTCCTTGAAGCTTTGGTTTATGTAAGGTTATTTCATCTTTATTGCTTTCTTGTCTTTCCCTACTTTCATTTATTGCTCTTATTTCTTTATATTTTTTTGAGTAGTTGCATCATTTATTGTTTACTTGTTCTTTAATATTGCTTAATAGCATTTATTGCCTTCTCCTTTGTTTCTTGTTGTTTTATTTCTTGTTCTTTATGCTTCCAATCATGCTTCCATTTATTTGTTTTGTCTTAGTTATTCCTAGCATGTATTAGCAATTTCCTTAGGGATTGTGGTTTGGTGAAACCCTTGGTTTGGGTCTTGTTCTTCATGTGTTAAGTTACGATTTTCTCTCCTTGCAGTTTTTTTTGAAAATATCGAAAATAAAATGAACAAAATCAGAATTTGATTTTTAAATGTTTTCAACTCTTAATTTTAATCTTTATGGTTTAATATTTAATCTTAATTTTAGAACTCGATGATCTTAATCTTGATTCTTGAATTTTTGTTTAGAATGTTCATTCTTGATTAATCTATGTCCTTTGAACAATAGAATGTTATTTTTTGATTTTTATGTTCTTTGAATAATTTTGTTAGAAAGTAAATGTGTTTATTAATCTTTTTTTTTTTGTGTTTGTTTTGTGTTTGTATTTGTGTAGTTGAAAATAACATTACAGATGGTTTTTTGAGGTTGATTTAAAAAATATAGGTATTGAAATTGTATAATAGTTTAGATCATAAGAAGATTTTCTATGTCGGAAAAACAAAAAAGAACTCATTGTTATAAATTCTAGAAAACCTCTTTAAATACTACATTTGTTGTTGTTCTACTAATTTGACCTTCCTTATCACAAATCAGAATTTTTAATCCTTTTCTAGATTTGACCCTTGAAATTGCTACATATAGTTGACCGTGACTAAAAACTAGTCTTGGAAGATAGAGTCCAACTTGTGAGAAACATTGACCTTGGCTCTTATTAATTGTCATAGCAAAACAAAGACCAATTGGGAATTGTCTTCTTTGTATCTTAAATGGAAGACTATTATCAGATGGGATTAAAATCATGCGAGGTATATATAAACACGGTATGCCCAATATTGCGTCCTGTTATGATTTTAGCCTCAATGACATGACTACCAAGACGACACACTTGTAGTCTTGTACCATTGCAAAGACCTTCCTGTTGATTAATATTTCGAATGAGCATAATTGGAACACCAACCTTTAATATCAACTTGTGGTTAGGTAAGCCAGAGCATTTAACGTTATTCAGAAAATCGGGTGAATATAGATCACTTGCACCTGCAGTTGCATCAGCATGTGAGATGCTGTCTGAACTGTAATATAGTTTTTCCTCTCCTTCTATTTGCATAAGCAAGTATTCATTGACCATGTCTACAACTTCATGTGTAGGAGCAAGTATAGCTCTTTCCTGAAAATATCCTACTTCCCCTAGGTGAGCTTGTATATTGGGGTATGTACATTCTACTATTGAAGCTATTGGATCAATGTTTGTGTCTTTGATGAGAAGGTCATCAAGTATGTCAATGATTACTTCTCCATCATTTGGTTCTCCTAGACTGTAACACCCCGAGATTTTCTGACTTCATTAATTAATATTTTAATAACTTTTAAGGATTTTATAATTATATTAATTTAATTTTAAAGTAGTTTAATAAGTTTCGTTTGTAATCGAGTTTAAATATTAACATATGTTTATATTAAAAATACATCTACGACTTCCAAAATAAAGAGGTTTAAGTCAAATTATTATTTTATTAGAATGTGTGAGCTTAGGAATCTAGAAATAATAATAATAATAATAATAATAATAATAATAATAATAATAATAATAATATAATAATAATAATAATAATAATAATAATAATAATAATAATAATAATAACCAATATAAGAGTACTCATAATTTCTTAGACCTAGCAACAACCATTATTTTTTTTTCTAAGAGACAAAAACCCATTTCCATTCTCCCTCTCTTTCTTCCCTCTCCCTCTTCACTAGCTTTACCCTAAACTCAAACACCACCCATGGCAGCCACGGCAGCCAGCAGCCGGCACCTCAGGGCCGCCCTCCCTACCCACGGCAGCCGCCAGCACCGGTGGCCAGCAGCCGGCTGGGCTTCCTCCACCACCATATCTTCCCTTCCTTTTTTTAGATCCACCATTGTAAGCCATGTTCTTTCCCTCTTTGTGAGCAATCTCTTACCCAATTTAAGTTCGTATGTTTTTTGATATTTAATCTCTTATTATTTAGAGTTTATATTTGTTAAATTTGAGTATGTTATCTTGATTTTTGTTATGGGTTTGGTGACTATGGTGATTT
Organism: Amaranthus palmeri; assembly: GCA_019776075.1. NCBI lineage: Eukaryota > Viridiplantae > Streptophyta > Magnoliopsida > Caryophyllales > Amaranthaceae > Amaranthus > Amaranthus palmeri. The sequence continues at coordinate 25,713 of JAAKBH010000969.1, forward strand.
GAAAATAGATATTTAGAGTTTATATTATAATGAATTTAAATGTGGTATTTTGGGGTAAATTAATGAATCTTGGTTTAGATTAAGTAATATCTTGATAGAATTTAAAGTGAGTAGATATTAGAAAGTGTAATTTGAACTTGAGTTAGTTAGAATTTGATGAATTAGAAGTAGTAGTACTACTTTTGTGGTTTTGATAATGTTTTATTAATTTAAAATATTGTGTAAGCTTTGTTTATGTGATATGGTTGATGAATGGTGGCTAGTTATTGTTTATATGACTTTACTCATGGTGGTATAACTAGTATTGTTGATACCCATTGTTGTAGAGTAAAGAATAATAATAATTACTAAGAGAAATTAAGGTCGTGATTGTCATTAATGAAAGTATCGTCATGGTTATAGTCGTTTGATGAGGTGGAATTAGTTTTGAGCTTGATTGTTATATGGAGATGTTCAATTGTGTTGCTAAGTTTTATGGCTTTGAACCAAGTTATACGAATCGTTATTAATTCGTCAAGCTACAAATTTAATTTACTCTTAATCGTTTTATTCTAAAACCTTAGAAAAGTAATAAATCATCACAACCATAAATAATATGATTGATGATTTGGTGTAATATCATATATTATGTGTCCCTAAACTTTCCCATTAGTAGTTTGATTAAAGCACAAGCATAGAGTCGCGTTAGTTCACTTGAACCCATCTTTGTGTAGAATTCATTGGACTCTAATGTTATGGTTTGATTGGAATTGATGACGTGGTTCATGTGTGAGCATGAGTTGAATTTATTGCATGAGTGCGTTTGGAATGCGTATTAGTTTGAATTGAAACTTGTTCGGCTAATAGTGTAGTCAGTGCTCCTTGAATGATGTGAAGTAGGCTTATTAGTCTTACTTTTAACGTGTATAGGTGCCCGGTTCATAAGAGGGCCGTAAGAACCTCCTTCGAAGTGATTTTTGCGACTTGTTGTCTTGCAGCAGCAGGTAAGTACACGCAGTAGCTAATTCTTGTATCTTGAATATGTTTTCTCTGCGTAGCAATATTATATGAGCTATGTTAGATATGAACTGCTATTAAATATTATTAAGTTAGTGCTACAAGTGGAAATCAGTCGTAGACATAGTAGGAATGAGTTCTGATATCGCAAGACTAGAATGTTGGATTGTACGAGATTGGAATGAGAATAAGTCCCCTTATTTGAAGGGACATTAAGTTGGATATTTACTGTGACTCCACTGGATTGGTACCCCAGCTGGATTAGTTCCCGGAGGCATGGACCGTCTATATATGGTCGCTGTACGGGGGTATGATCATACTTTGCCATTGGGCGCCGGCATGGCCGTCACCGTCCTTGGCTGAGGTGTTGCCATGTGGGTCTTGCAAACCCCAATATGGTGGCCTCTAGTCACATATGAAGATATATAAGAGCAATTGAAGAGATAGAAGACGGTGAAGAAATTGAGAAGTGTATTGAATTGAGAAATAGATGGAGTAGAGGTTTACACGTTTGGATACCTTCCTCACCTTGCTTTGTCGAAATCGTTTATTAGTTACGTATGCATAATTATATTTATTGTTAGTTACTGACGTGTACTGTCTGTTTCCTTGTTGATGGCTTGTCTTTGATGGCCCTGCTATGACACGTTGGTCTATGACTTTACGTTGAGCAGTAGGGGTATCATAGATAGCACTTGCAGGTTTTTTTTGGAGTTTATTTGCATTGCATACGGGGGATTAAGTGAGAATCTTGACACGTGCCATGTCCTAACTGTTTTTGACAACACATGTAGTTTTGAATTGTAATTGCGTATGTTTTTGGTTTGAGGCGCGTGCCCTCCTTTCGATGTAATTCGTTCCGCTGCAAACTTTTATTTCGTTTTATTTTTCGTTATGGCGTCTCGAATGACTTGTAGAGTTGGTTATGTTTTTGGAAAACCCTAGTGTTTACATGGGAACCACGATCCATGCTTAGCAGGTCGACAGAGGTTTTGGCGATGATCTTTCCGCCGCAATTTGTTACAAGGCTATTATTGCCTCCCCTTCATGATGGGTTAATGTTTGTTTAATTCTTTTGGGGCGTTAAAATTCAAGGTAGATGCTGCCGAAATTTCCGTAGAATTTTGTTTGAAAGTTTTCCTATAACCTCTTTAATCAAACTTAAACATTATCCTTTTATTTTATTTTATCTTTTTTTTCTTTATTTTAAATTATTTTAAATGTAACACCCGAATTTCCTCCGTTCTCTTCCGGTTTTGATTCCGTTTAGAGGGTCGGAAATTCATCATAACATCGTAAAATGTCCCTCATAGTTCTATCTAAGGCTTCGAAACAATATCTGTTAATCATGGGAGCTTCGTCCCAAATTATAAGTTTGGTATTGCTTATAAGTTGAGCCAACTCTGTCCCTGTACTAATGTTGCATGTCGAGTCTTCATTGACATTTATAGGGATTGCAAATCTTGAATGTGCAGTTCTCCCTCCTGAGATAAGTAGCGAAGCAATCCCACTCGAAGCAACTGTCAAAGCAATTTGACCTCTAGAACGTATAGCTGCCGATAATGTTCTCCATATATAAGTTTTTCCTGTACCTCCATGTCCATAAAGGAAAAAAACACCGCCTTCTCCTCTAGATACATCATTCATAATTGTATCATACACATCTTTTTGCTCATCTGTTAAAAATGAAAATAGATCTTTGTGCTCGTTTTGTAAAGATGTTATATCATAATTGAGTTCTTGTTGGATCAACTTGTTTTGAGTTTCATAAATAACCATGTCCCTTGGGTAAGGCATATGTGGATGTCGTTTAAGACTATGCCCAACATTCATTAAAAGCTTCTCAATCTCGTATAGTGCATAATTTTTAATCTGGTCGTCACTAAGACGCAAGTTTGTATAAAAAGAAACCAAAGTAATTATAAACAAATATTTGAATAGTAAAATTTAATTTGCAAGCAATCTTCAAAAATTTTTTATCTTGACTTTTTCAAATGTAACACAAAAAATAAATGAATTAGGAAAAATTACCCAGAATAATACGACCTTTCATTCATTTTCCACGAATAATACGACCTTTCAATTAACCACGAATAATACGACCTTTGACACATTTTTTCCAGTGGTATATGAATTTACCCTTTACCGGTTGGAATTTAAACCAAACAACATTTAATAGACCATGAAAGACTCATCTTCATTCATTATTCTCTCTCCTCTCTTTCTTCTCAAAATAGCAAGAAGCCACTGAGGAAATCCTTCACGCCATTCATGACCTTCGTCCACCTCAAACAACCACGAATTTCAAGTGAAAACACCTAGTGATCCAAGATTCTTCTATAATGGTTAGTTTATTCTTTCCAATTTTATAATTTTTCATCTGATTTTGCAAAGACCCGAAAATTAGGGTTCATGATTTTCGAAAATTGATTATTTTCTTTTATGATTAATAGTTGTTTTTTACTCGAAATTGTGAGGTCTACTGGAATATAATGATTTTTACTCGAAATTGTGAGGTCTACTGGTTTATAATGATTTATACTGAAATTGTGAGGTCTACTGGAATATTAGCTGGTTTATTATGATACTGATCTTGATGATTATGCTACTTGACACTACAACAAATTTAGCTTTTTGCGACATTGGATTTAGTGGCATTTAAAAAATGCCACTAATTCATATTTTTAGTATAATAATTATTAGTTTTTATTTTAAATATTATAATGAAAGTGCTTTAGCGACACTTAATATAGTCTTTAGTGACATAAGTAATTGTCACTATAGTCTATAGTGGCATTTGTGGGAAATGTCGCTATATCCTATGTCGCTAAAAGCTTTAGTGTGACTTTTTTATATGCTACTAAAGGGTCTAATAAATGTCACTAAATCCTATGTATACACTATAAGAAATTTGAAATAGTGACATTTAAATTAAATGTCGCTAAATATATGCCACTAAAAGCAAATTATGTTGTAGTGTGAATATTAGCTGATCTTGATGATTATGATACTGGAATATTAGCTGAGGTCTACTTGAATATTATGTGTATAGTTGATATGTAGCTGATATATAGTTGATATGTAGTTGATATGTAGCTGATATATAGTTGATATGTAGCTGATATATAGTTGATATGTAGTTGATATTTAGCTGGTATATAGTTGATATGTAGCTGATATGTAGTTGATATGTAGTTGATATTTAGCTGGTATATAGTTGATATGTAGCTGATATATAGTTGATATGTAGCTGATATATAGTTGATATGTAGTTGATATTTAGCTGGTATATAGTTGATATGTAGCTGATATGTAATTGATATTTTGCTGATATATAGTTGATATATAGTTGATATATAGTTGATATGTAGCTGATATGTTTTGTGCTGCTGGAATTATATGCTGATGTTAATACATGGTATACTTGCTGGTTTATATGCTGGAATTATTATGTACAGAGCATTTTGAGGGCAGTCCAACAGGAGCTTCCAAAAGCAGAGCATAGGCATTGTGCTAGGCACATATACGCAAATTGGAACAAGAGGGGAAGAGATGAAATTATTGTTTTGGAGATGTGCCAAAGCATACAACCTAGCCGATTTTGAAGAAGCGATTAATGAGATGAAGGAAAGTGTGACAGTCAAAGAACCCGAATGAAATATTATCAACTCAAGCATCGACGACAAACATTTGATGTTGCATTATGTATTACTTTTGTGTTTTGGAACTAATTTTAGTACTTTTGAATGTGTAATTTGGAAGTAAGTTAAGTACTTTTGAATGTGTATTTAGGAACTAAATGTAGTACTTTTGTAAGGAATGCTTAGCTTAACATACATTTCGGCTACTACTATTACTATTACTTTTGTAAGGAATGCTTGGAACTAAATGTACTACTACTATTTTAAATGATCATACATTTCGGCTAATACATTTCCGCTAAAGCAAGCAAAAACTTTTTCATTACATTTCCGCTAATACATTTCGGCTATTACATTTCGGCTATTTCTTATACTTAGCTTAACATAAATAAGAACAATCCAAATAAAACCCATGATGCAACAAAAATCATAATGAAATGCATAAGACCATTACCAGCAACAACAAAACGAGAGCTCACCTTTAATTTGTAATCAGGAAACTTCTCAAGAGCTTTGATGATACAAGGAGATGCTAATTTAGCAATCCACCGAGCAGCTGCAACCATTCCACAGTGTGCATATCCTAAAACTAAATCACTGAGTAGTTACCCCTGCTTTGGGTTCTTGAATAAGAACATCTTCCTCAGTATACCCAGTCTCCGCACCTATTTCAAGTCCCTTTAGTTGTACACTGTCATTTCCACCAAATATATCATGAACACATAAAATAAATTAAAGCTATTCACTAATATATACTTACAGGCCAAAATGCACATCCATAAAATCTCTCACCAACTCTTACTCCTTTTTTTACAACTTGTAATTTAGCATGAACACCATGACTACATAAAGGAATTCCATTTGCAATTGATGTTCTAGATTGAGATGATGATGATGAAGGGGAAAACATATTAAGAGAAGGGGAAGATTAGAGGAAGTAATTAAAAAAAATTAAACATAACAATGGAGGAAGAAGCTTAAAGCTTGAAGCAGCAGCAAAATAAGCTTGAATGGGTGAGGAAGAAGCAGCAAAATAAGGGAAGGCAGTAACGGTCATATTATGACCGGTTCAATAGGTTACTAACAGGTAAGGTATACCACTGGAAAAAAAATGTCAAAGGTCGTATTATTCGTGGTTAATTGAAAGGTCGTATTATTCGTGGAAAATGAATGAAAGGTCGTATTATTCTGGGTAATTTTTCCAATGAATTATTAAAAGAAATTTGGAAAATTTGTTATTTTAAAGAAGTGTACCATATATTCCAAGAATATTTCTTTGTTTGTGAAGAATATCATCAGATAGAAATTGCCATGTTTGATCCCAAACTAACTCTGGCTTACTTAGGCTGTTTGATGCAAGAAGCATTGCAAACAAAGATCTTAGAAAATTAGCCGTTCCCCAAAAACTTGCCTCTTTTATTGCTTCAATGTACTCCTTATCATCATCTAACAATCCTAATGCATAACATGCATCTTTGAAGGAAGTATATACGACCCCATCAACTGTACGTATGTCCTCAAAACACGTAGGTCCTCTAACTTTGTTCAACAGAATACCCAAATAGTAGAGATCACCACACGCAATAGGAACATGGTGAATCCTTCCAATGGAGAAGCGACTTGTTTTCCTTTTATGCCATTCTTTTAAATCTTTCTTCCAAACAAATTTTGTTGGAAATTCCATATATGTTAAATTCCTCCCATCGATATTTTTTTTATTAAATCCTATCCATGCTAAAAACATTGATCCCTCAATTCCAGGACGATTGATAACGGAATCAATTGAATCCTCTTCTCTATATACAATACTTTGTTCACCTTCAAGGTGGAAACTCAATCTCTCTTCTGAAGGATATCTGTAGTGAATATCGAAACTAAACATTCTCCAAACGGCTTCAGAAGGTGAAATATATCTGCAATCATAGTAGCTTTTAATTTCATCAACCACTTCCTTTGTGGTTTCATCTCCTCCATTATGACTAATAGTAGCTGTAACACGATCATTTCCCTTATTGATGTACTTGAATAAGTATTTGATAGATCTTGATTGATTGCACCATTCAACATTGATGTGGGCCTGATATTTCAACAAAAGATTTGGATTATAAGGAACCAAAAATCGATTATCCACTATAATTCCATTTTTCTCCACTACATTTCCATTATCTCGCCTCCTATAAATAGGATAACCATCTTCATCTACGCTTGTACGTGCCTGAAATTGTCTGGGAGATTTCTTTGTACAGATATTGTTCCTCATGCATGGTGATTTGTTATGTAAAGTTCCACATGGACCATGTATCATAAAAGCTGAAACGACTTCATACAATTTAGGAATTTCTTCTTTGTTAGGAATCTCTGCACTTATTATCTTATCAATGTCATCTGCAACTGGAAACTTATCATCGCGATGCATAAACAGTAGAATATTTGCATGAGGAAGCCCACGTTTTTGGAATTCCACGGTATAAACAACTGGGAATAAAGGTAACAACATGTGTATTAAATTGTCGCATTTGCTACAAAAAAAACAATTGCAAATCTGTTTCTTCTTATATACTTAATAATCATTTAATCATATTGTGAAAAGTGTGTTGTTTGTGTCATTTTTAGTTTAAGAGAATTCAAAAGATAATTTAATAACAAATAAATAAGTAATTCATTCAATACTATACAATTGAATTTAAAAGGAAACATAATTCGGTAAAGCTAAAGCTTGCTCACCTGCTTGAACCCATCCAAAAATCTTTTTGTCCTTTAGATCTTTAATTAGCTGATCTAACTTCATTTTAAACACTCGACCCACAATATCAGGCCTATCTTCGACATTTAAATTCCTTTCTGAAAGAAATCTTGTAATTTCAGGCCATTTGGAATTGCATGTAAACGTAATGAATAAATCAGGATAACCATAATACTTGCATAGAGCCATTGCATCTAAATAATTCTGCACCATGTATCTTGCACCTCCAGTAAATGTAGATGGCAGCACTATAGGTTTTCCTATGGAAGATGTGTTAGAGTTTCCAGTTATTGCTGCTGTTTTTAAATTGTTGTACGATTCTGCTCTTAGTTTTTTCTGATTAAAACGAACAAATGATAATCTTTCAGCTTATATCATTGTATAAGCATCAACCAAAAATTGTTGGAATAACTTTCTTGATTTTAGAATTGTTGTTGCTTCATTCAATCTCTCTTGAATTCTAAATGCAAAGAACTCTCTCATACTCAATCTGATTCTTTTTCTGGAAAAATGGTCATTATTGCTGTTTGACAGTGGAATATCAACCCTATATCCATCTTCTCCATAAGGAAACAATAATGGATATTGATGGGATAAATAAGAAGGATGCAATTCGTTTATACGTTGAAGTGAACCACTTTGTGTCTCAATGATAATATCCCTGTCATCAATATAATTTGATAAGTCACCCACAATAAGGGCAGCAACTTCTGACGCAGTAGGAAGATTATATGTCCGTCCATCATGCTCCCTTCTTCCAATTAGTCGTAGTCTAAGCTTTTCACCATCATCTAATTGAAATCGATCTCTTGCCATCCTGAATGCCTTTACTAGAGGGTTAACAGCATCTAACATTCTTCTCAAATTATCAACAATTACAGTCTCATGTTCGTTTGAAGCGGTGCTTGAGCTTTGATGAGTACATTGTAACATGTATAAAAGCATATAAATTAGATTGAAAGTTTACAATTGCAAAACATGAAGGATCACAACGTAGACATAAAAATCATACCTGACAGAAAATATTCTATTTGATATTTCATTTTCAGTATCATGTATGTAAAGTTGCAAAAACTTTAGAGAGGATCCAAGTGTAGGTAGTAAACTCCCAATTCTGTGATAATTTTGTCCATGTAACCTTAATACATAGGGTCCACGTCCTTGGTTGACTGAGGAATCAACCTTTCCACCCATTGAGGTGAAAGAGAACATCATGTTAAATTTGCGAATATTTTTAACAAAATATTTGCCCAATGTATCTTCATTTTGGAGATAGTGTTGTAGAATATGAGAAGGTTCTTTAAGTAGAGGTAGTACTACTTTCCCATGCATACAACAAAGTGAAAATTTTGGATTTGATGATCTACTTTTGTTTACTCTCTCATCATACCACATTATAGCAGCAGATGATGTGCATGTGTATGTTGGATCTCCTAAATCACAGTATTGCCCTGAAGTGACTTGTAATTAGTACATGTAATACTTTTCATAGTATTGTAAACATAGTAGTAAGTATATATGAAATCTTAAATAATAATGTATATAATATATATGATTGTTACTACCTGTATAGATTTCATGTTAAGTGTCCTCCTGATTTTGAGTAAGAACACTCTCCTCTTCTAAACACAATGCATTCTCTTCATGTTGTAAGGATGCTGAATTTTCATCATTAATAAGCACTGTTATTGTAGTTATTATTATTAATTAAAACAAATATTTTTTATAATTAGCAAATTTGAAATGTTATTTTTGCAAAAACAAATTATGTTTACCTCTGTTCAAGGAGTCATCCTGTTGTATCACAGATTGGGTACTATCTATACAACACTGTCTGGATAAGGTTGCTGAATCCATTGTATTAATTTCACCTCTACTCGTAGAGCCGTATGCCCAATTCGATTGAGTCTTAGTATGTTCTTTGACAGGTTCTTGTGTTTTCTCAGATTCAGAATTTGTGGATTGTGTAACAATTGTTGAATGTTGAATTTTGTGTTTTCCAGCTCTCAATACATCAAGTTTTCTAAATGGTGTTCCAGTACCTTCTGATGTGCAACAAATAAAGATTATAGCCGATTCATCACCAAAGGAGTATACTTGTTATGTTTTAGAAGGTCAGTGTCATATTAGTTTTACATAACCACCTATATTTTACTTTGTTAAATTACTTTCTACTAATAAAACATGTAAAGTTGATAGGCTATATTTTTTCGTATATTAATTAAAAAATATGAAAGTAATAGATTGTGTTTACACTTACCTGACTAATTGGATATTGAAGATGCATCACGTTGAATAGTAGTATCAAGTAAATGTGACAGGTTTTTTGTAGCACTTACAATTGTGGATGGACTGAATTTTGTTTTTTTTTCCATATTGTAAAACACATTCACTTGAGTTGGAAGGTTGAAAAGTATTTGTAGATTCTTTCTGAATGGGTGTCCAAGAAATTGAGGAAGGTGTCGTTACTGCAGTAATAATACAATAAAGGTTAGTCACTTCTAAATTTTGTAATCATAGAGAAAAAAAACTATGATATTGAATGCGGTATGAGGAAAATAGCATACCATTTGAGATGTCTTTCAGTGGACTCCTAAATGTCACAGTAGTTGGACTATAAAAGTTTGATTTTATAGTCTGATCTTCAAATATCGGTTGTCCTGGAAAACATATAATTTACTTAGTTAAGTGAAAAATAAGTAGATGTGTTAATATATTAAAACATGAAATAAATATTGAATAAAATCACACCTTGTTCATTAGTATTTGATTTACGCCTCTTATTTTTCATGTTCATTATCATCTTTCTCTTAATCCTTGCACTCTTATTTTCGTCATGGTCCATTGTATAAGAGTGTTGAATTCCTTTTAGAAATAAAAATTTTAGATAATAAATAAATGAAACCACAAAGAAAATGACTGTTTATATACGTTTATAGTCATTATAATCCATAATGATGTATTGAAAATGTAAATATTTGACCAAAATGATAACTAAGTAAATATGATGGAGTTTGATAGTCAAATCGTACATAGTATACACTTCTCAATCATCAATAATGACACGCCATATCCAAATGAAGAGTCACATGCCTTCCTCATTCGACACTTGGATGAAAGTTAACAAATTTATAAGTCACATAATTGATGTAGTTTTTTATATTTATAGAATAGATTATAGATGAGTTTCGAATTAAGAGCAATATTCAGCCATTAAAAATGCCGATGGTCAACTATTTCTTATTTAGTGTATAATATTATGTCATCGAACAATTCCTTGCGTTCTTTTAAAATTAAAGCGTAAGATTATAAAATTGAATTACTTATGAGTTGAATATGTTTTATCAAAAATTCTTAAGCAATAACGATGATTTAAAATCATCACAAAAAAGACAAAAAGATATAATATTAAAATAATAAAAATCAAAAAATATATATTAAAACAACAAATCTTTCATCCTCTCACATCCACCACATTAGGGTGATTTATTGAGCTCTTAAATAACCGTTCTTTACTTAGACTTTCTGTATGTTTTATTACTACACAACTAACTGGAGTTTTAATAGAAATAACTTTTAAGATTCCAAGCAAAAATATTAAATAGTAAATTATACGTTGATAAATATTATCAGTGTAATTTTTTTGGTTATAGATAACTCATACTTACTACATATAATATATTGGAGGTTGGTATAATATTATAGACGAAACACACGTACATTATTTCAAATAATCACACCAATTCTAATAAAAAGAATTACAAATTCCAAAAGTGTGAAGTTACATGTCAATTTTTATTAATTTTAATAAATCAGTATAAAGTTACAATTGAGTTTGGTGTAGCTTAGACATACTTGATTGTAGCATATATTATGAGATGACAATTAAAAAAAACTTCTAGTTTCTTTGTTTGTTTGTCAATCGTAAAACCGTTTTAAGTAATTTATGGTATATAATTTTTAATTTCAACAAATGATAAAAAGAAATTATTCTTAACATATCAAATATATAATAGCAACAATTAACAAAAATATATATAAATACTTAACCAACATAATAACATATTTTCATATAACCTTTAAATTTTTAAGATAAAATATTCCATTATAGCTTACATCAAAAGTAGAATAAAATAAACATGAAGTCTATATTCTTAAAATAGATAATGTCAATCCTAATAATATTAGATATCCAGAAATTTTGTTAAATTGTTGAAGGCTAATTTATTCAACATCCTTCTCAATCTTGATATATTTCTTCTTCTTAGTAGTGGACATCTCCATTCCAACTTCTATTGTGTCTGCATCTACAGTCCTCTTTCTAACACAAGTAGGTGATTCATCGCTAATTTATTTGTTCATTGTCTCCGATGAATGAAACATCATTAATCTGTGGACGGAATAATATAAATTAGTCAAGTAATATGATATTGTTGTAAATAATGATTTTATAATCAATGCATAGTTATGTAAACCAAGTACCTTGTCATCCTCATTACTCATCTTAAGAGCAATCTGACCAACTAAATTACTTGTCATCCTATTAAAGTGTGTAGAATAATTGATAATGGATTTAATAAAAAATTATAGTGTTAAATCTAAACATAAGCATTTATTGGAGTAATTATTATACCTGATTGTATGTAGAGGTTTTCATAAAAGAATCTATTAGTGCTTCATCAGCACTCAACTTGTTTACCGTGTAAACGGGCCAATTTTGTTTTATGTTGTAATCTGAAATGTTAACCTTGAACAAAAATTTTTTCCCAATAATTGCATCAAATTCCTTTGGATATGGCTCTGTTTCGTCCAGCTCATTTTCAGGCTAATGGTAATCACATGTGTATATTAGTTATGTAATCAAAAAATTCTAAATAGTATAAATAAATTAAGAATAAAAAGTATATACCTTATTCAGGGATTCCTTTAAGTCATAAGCAGACTTATGAATAATAGACATAACTTCCCGATCAAACATGACAAATAATGCACTGCCACTTTCATCAATATCTCGAACCTGAACTTTAAACCTAAAGAAACGTTTGAAATGTCAAAATTATTTTTGATGTTAGTTTACAAATAATACTAAGATAATGTGCTCATATCGTACAACAAATAGGTACAAAGGAAACGTTTCTTAGTTGGGGGAGTTTGAAAATTCCATTTCTACCTTGGTATGATATCTTGTGCCCGTAGTTGTTTGGTACATTTATTACATGTGAATGTGCTCATATCATTTTGAAAGTTTTTGTCACCTTCCTTCACTTTTTTATTGCATTTTTTGCATGCTAAATAAAACCAACCATGTTCAAATTGCACACATACTATTGTAGCAAGTATAATACAATACATTGCTTTATCCACCTCAATAATATCATCTAATTTCTTCCTTTCATGGATTAGCATAAATTCCTCATTTATAGTTATAGATCGTTGTCCCGATGGTTGTGGAAGTCTCAAAATAGAAGAGGACAATGAAGATTCGTTTAATCTGCAATCATTAATTTATACTTTAATAAAATTACATGTCACAAAGAAATAAAAGAATAGTAATTTAAAAAATGACAATAATAAACTATGAAATTACCTATTCTTAAGTAATTGTATTTCTTCAATTTGTTGATCATCAAAGAACAATCTTGTCGAAAATAAGGAGTTTGACAAATTTAATTCACCTCTCCATTCCTTTATTTTTGCAAATTGAATAATTAAAACGATAAATGCATCTGTAGTATCTCCTACATAGTTTGAAGCCTCTTCAGCATATTTGTCCCATAAAATACACTTGAAAGTATTATCACTGTAGGATGTATGAAGAAAGTGATTAGAATGTTATATAAGTAATTATTTACACGTCACATAAATATTATATATATATATATATATATATATATATATATATATATATATATATATATATATATATATATATATATATATATATATATATATATATATATATATATATATATATATATATATATATATATATTAAAAAAACCATAATTATGATCATTCAATTCAAGTACAACTTTCTTTGATGTTTTGCCATTCCTTTCAATTGTCTCTATAGGTCCACACAATGTTATTTGTCCAATAATATCTATGGAAATAAAATAAAAAATTAGTATTAGTTTAAGATATATGTGCATGAGTGTAAATGATAAGAGAAAAGAGTAAAATGTAAATGACAACTAATATTAAAAATTTACCAATTAAAAACTTATCATCCAATGCCTTGGATTGAATATCATTGAATGATACTAAATCAAATCCATACATAGGAATGACCAATTCTTCTTTACAAACATTTACAGAAGTTGTAAAGAAGAAGTTTATTTTATATGGATGTTTGGTTGTGCTGTAATTTCCATTATTTTCTCCAGCACCAAACTTGGCAATAGTATATGCAAATGTCCTTCAATGAGTTTATCATTAAATCTATTGATTAAAGACTTTGTAACTGTTGCTTGTATTTTTCCACCCTACAAAAGTAGAACATAGAAAGAAAGAAACATGAATGATATTAATATATTTAATAATTTATATATTAAACAATGTAAGACAATATTAAATAATAATAACATGTAACATAAAAATTAATATAAAACAACGAAACATACCTTTTCATCTAAAAAAACCATTTCGATACTACCATCTACACTTGGATCATCATAACTTGGAGGCTTCCACAATCGTATTATTCTAATTTTAATAACCATCGATTCATTGAGAGGTGTTATTTCTTCAATGTAATTGTATGTTGTCATTTTTCAAGGTATAGGGTAGGTTATAATATTTTTATAATTTACTAACTCATTTTGTTATGTGTAAATGATCAATTGTTAAGTAGATGTATATATAAATATAGGGTGGAAGCTTGAACAATTACAAATAATTGTATATGAATTGTTTATTACTTCTAGATTAATTATAAATTATAAATGCTACCAATTGTAATATTAAACAATTATTATAAATGCTCCAAGTAAATATGGGATGAATCCATTGTATGAAGGAAAAATGAACAATTACAAATACTTCTAGATTAAATATAAATTATAGTCATTATAATCCATAATGATGTATTGAAAATGTAAATATTTGACCAAAATGACAACTAAGTAAATATGATGGAGTTTGATAGTCAAATCGTACATAGTACACACTTCTCAATCATCAATAATGACACGCCATATCCAAATGAAGAGTCACATGCCTTCCTCATTCGACACTTGGATGAAAGTTAACAAATTTATAAGTCACATAATTGATGTAGTTTTTAATACTTCTAGATTAAATATAAATTATAAATGCTACCCAATTATCCCTTCCAATGCACATAGTCATTCTTGAACAATTATATTGTAAATGCTCCAAGTTTCAAAGTTTTGATTATTTCCAATTTTTCAATACAATTTATTTGGTTGAGTTCAAAATTAGGATGACATCATCTTTATCATTTGGAGGGAAAATTTTCATTCTTAAGGTGCCACCTCATTAGTTTTGGGTGTGGATGATGTCAACGTTTTTTATTTTAGTTATAGGTATAGATTTGTGCTTATGGGTCCTATCTTGTTGCTTGCAACCCTGTTAGGTTTTTATCACCTAATGTTGGAAAATGGGAATTATTGTTTCTAATACATCACTATATATTATTGAATAATTTTTGCTATGTATTATACATCCTCCGTTCCTTAACGAAGTTTCCACAAGAAATGTTCACGGGATTAAGAAAAATAGTTCTTTAGACAGTGGATATATTATTTTATTGAATAATAAATTTGATGGAAAAAACTGCGGACCTTAAACAATATAAAAATATTAAAAGAAGGTTAGTGGAAAAATATGGGATTCATAATTAAAAACAAAATATTAAAAGAAGGTTAGTGGAAAAATATGAGATTCATAATTAAAAAAAATATATATTTTATAAAATTAGTGGCTAACATCCGGAGACCATGAGGAATATAAGAGTGTTAAAATGAAGTTAGTGAAAGGCATATGGGTACCAAAAGCATTATTAAAATATTATAATGAGTATAAACAAGGTTATTTTTGCCCTAAATTTATGACAAAAATAGAATGATTCTTTATGGGAACAACAAAGGGAACAAAAATAGAATGTTTAAGAAACGGAGGGAGTATATGAAATTGTTGTAAACCTTGTCATTCTTGTGTAGAAATGTGGCCTTTGGACTTGATTTGATAAGTCATGAATCGCTTGGTTTTAAGTTGATATTTACACTTTTTGTTCATGGTGTTCCTAATTGATGTTTATGAGTTCATTTTTAAGTTTATTTTCCCACTTCTCTATGATTGTAAACAACAATTTGAAATGTAGGAAGGATTGGCTTTTAATGCATGATGTTTGTCCTCTCGATAGTGGATCAATGTAGTCAATTTTAAGAAGTTATTAATTTTGCTTATTTACCTACTTTTATTGCTGTCTAATTTTAGCTTTTCAAGGATTAATTGGTGTTTTTGGATGAATGTAGTCAATTTTAAGATGTACATACTAAAAAAATTTCTTCGTCATTTATTGTTTTCAATTGTGTCTACTCTTTTGAAATTCTACCATGATTAGTTTTCTAGGAGCTAATTCTCTTTATTTATGTATTTCTCTTGGTGATTGTAAGTACACTAAATGATGGGTTTTTTTTCTTGTGAATGCTACAACACAATCTTTCTGAAAAATTGAAAAATTGAAGACTCAAAACCTCCTTCTCCACGATCTGTTGCTAAGTTAGGGTTGAGGTTAGGAGCTCATTTGTGTATATTATTATCTATGTTGTATGTTGGTCTTGCTTACCAGAAAAGAGGGCTAGCAATTGCAACCTTCAATCTTGCCTATTTGTAACAAGTAAAATTTCCTTTGTTTAGGATATTGATGATAATTTTCTTATGCTTGAGTAAAATGTTTATGTTCCATCCTTAAAAATTGAATTTATTAACTCAAATTTATGTCATAGACCTAAGATAATTACATATATCTACGTATATCACTTATGTCTTATTGTTCTGACCTTTATGATTGTATCAATTTAAGGGTGAAGGTACAATTTTACATTTACATTATCTGTTGTTCGTTCTTTTGGATTTGCGAGAAGATTAGTTGATATATCACACAGCATAGGTAATGATTGTTTGTTATTTCGAAAATCTTATGGATTCATGCATGCTAAACGAACTCGAGGGCAAGCTGCTTATGAAGTCTAACTGAGATTTGTTCGCTGCCTATATATTATAATTGAAGTGTGATGTTTTGTTTAATTGACTCAACTTGTTCTCAAGATTTTTCAAACTTTACTCAAATGTCATTGGTCACAAATCACTATATCATATTAGATGTTGATATACTTGTTGCTTTTTTTCAATCGATTTTAATTCTTTGTTTTTGGATCTTCTCTTTCAGAAAATTTTAGGCCTCTTCACTGGTAAATTTTACTTAATTTTCCAACTTCTGATTCTCAATCAAGTGTTGTGGGGTACGTAGTGTCAATATATATAGTTACCTATAGTTATTGTGGTTCTTTTGAATAACCATTGATTGTTTATTAAATTTCTTTTCTTTTGAGACTCATAGATATGCATTATCTTCTTATTCTTTACATGTATCACTAATGTCGTATTGTTAATATTGGTATGATATTGTTTCATGCTTTATGCTACTAAGCTTATATTGAGTGTTTGTTTTCATAGATATCTTCACAAAAATTTAATGGTGATAATATTGTTTTCTTCTATCTTGTTTGCCATCTATTCCCTTCACTTTGATTTTCAAGAAGCTAGGTTGTTCATTAAGCTCTTCGTCTTTTTTGAGACCTTTAGTTTTGATAAACAATGGGGGATAGGATATAGATCGAAGGCTTCTTCCATTGACCACAATTTGTTTGATTTATTTACATTTTGTTTAATTTGGTGCTTTCATTTTGCTCGAGTTTTGTAAAGATTTGTTCTTTCATTCTTTTTTACTACTACAAAAAGATTATTCTTAGCTCTAGATTTCTTCATTAATTACGCTTGATATAAATAATTAATTCATATATCTATTGTTCATTTTTGTTAGAGTATCTCTTTTAAGTTAATGTGGTGTTTTTTATTATTTTGTCAAGATATCTTTCAAAATTTCAATTAGGAAATTTGAATACTAGAGCACTTTGTTATACTTTGTGAAATTTAATATGAATGTCGTCCATTAGAAGATTGTGGTGATTTACATTATTAATGTTGTCTATCAAAAGAGCAATGCTAGCATTCTTGAGATCATGCCTGTTAAAAAGTCTAACATCAACAAGGAATCCAGCAGAAAGACTTCCGAGGAATGAGGTGTTTGGCGGATACATCATTGTATGTATTTTGACTCTTTTCATCTTTTGGTCTCTTTTCAAAACATGGTTGCTCTGTTAAATCCTTGAGTTGTGCTCTAAAAGGATCTAAATATATTTCTTCCTGTGTATATGGTTGCAATATAATTCAATTGATTATTATCCTTAGTTGAACTAATCTTGCTTACTTAGATTAACATTCGTGCAATAGGTTTTTGAAAAATGTTACCGTAAAATAATTTAGTATTTGATATACATTATTTTTATTTGTGATTATTTTTAATATACAATTTAGGGTTGTAGAGCATTGTCATGGATGGCTGGGAAGGGGGTATTATAGGAATTAAGTAATAAATAATATTGAGTAATTAGTTAAGTGGGAGAATATTATGTGGGCCTAATTAGTATAAATAGAGGGGAAGGGAGGGGAATTAGGGAATCATCCAAGTAATAGAGTTGAGTGGAGTATTATACTCATTGGGAGAGAACAAGCCTCTCGAAAGCTTGTAATTCTATCTTTTGTAATTGTTCTTTTATTACATTCAATTTTCCATATACATTTCCATTTTACATTCAAATTGTTACACTCTCTTTACATTTTTGTTTGATCTTTGAAAATTACATCTCATGGCTTATTCGGTCCATGACAAGCATCTTGTTGGTTTTGATGTGACACACAACTCAACCAAAACCATCTTATACCTTGTATCTTGTTAATTTTAAAAAGGTGATAAGCAATTCAATTAAAAGTTTATGTTGATGGTTATAGAAAAAGGATGTTATATTCAAATTAGTGGCAAGTACTTCTATATTCAAGTTCAAAAAATTGCATTTCCACGCTAGATTGAATATTCTTTCCAGATTTACAAGTCAACAAGCAAGTGAAGATACTTTTCATTGTGTTTTAGAAATAAGGTTATGAAAAAAATCACGAGGTTTGCTTATATTCTACGACTAATCTTGACTTTCAAAGTCATCTCCTCTAACAGCGTTAATTTCTTTTGTCATGGTATGGAGGCAATTGCACATTTGTCTTTGAAAACAAATATTGTACCTTATTTCTTGTGGTTTTTTGGCTATTATTTTATCAAGGCCTTATGTTTATTAAAGGAGTTATCTTGACAACAAATGCTCAATCTTTTTAAATTGTTAGCTTGCAACTATTTTGTAACTATATTTCAACAAACTAAACATCTATTTGGAGAATATGTTTGGTTATCCAAATACAAACCTTTAATATTTATTAATAATAATTCGACAATACATTATTTTGCAATGCATAGTCATTCTGCACTAGTAATTATTTTTTTCGCCACACAACAACTTCATCTAAGCATAAAATTTAAGTCACACGTCTACTTAGTTAATAAAATCATTAGTTTATAAATGTTAAATGCAATTAGATAAAAGGTAACAAGCAACTAAATTACAATGGTATTATATACTTACAATTACATCTGAATTGGTTGAGCTCTTAAACAATCTAGCTACGTTTGATGACTAAACATATATAAAGTTTTGAATACGTTTTCATGTCCTAATTTGATATTGATGTCTACAACATATGTTGATAAAAATATATAAAATAGCATTAGAAAATTCGATAGGTTAACTTGGGGGACCGCGTGCGTAGCACGCGGCCCCACAACTAGTAACTATAAAAAGTTTGGAAAGGAAGAATACTATTCATGGAGTTGCTTATGAACAGTGTTTTTAACTTTTACTCAGATGCTGCCACGTGTGCAAAAGGAGGCACATGATTGTACCACGTTTTGCACCAATACATCAAATATTTTTCTTCTGCCTTCTCCTTACCTATCCTCAGTCCCTCACTCTCTAATCTTGTTGCTGCTTTCTTCTTGCATTTTCTTCGGATCCTAATAGAATTTTGGCCCTAATTTAGTTTAATCTGATTTCATTAATTCGTAGAGAGTATATTTCAATGTTTTTCCTTTCTTTGTTTTTCAACCTTAGTTTTTGTTGTAATCCATCTACTCAATCTTCTTCAAATGGGTTATTATAGAAGGAAAAGGAAATGATATTGGTCTATAATAACGTCTCTTTGGTTGACCCTTTTCTTATTGAAGCTCTTCAAAACCTCGTAATCGTCTTACCAGTTGAGCTTCCCCCTTTTTCCTGGTTATTGTTGTTTAGTTTTGCAAATTTTAGTGTAATTTCGATTCAATTATGTCATTCGGGGTTGTGGGTGGTTGTTGAACTTTGAGTTGATTCTTGTTTTTGTGTTTATTAAGTTTGAATTTTGGTGGGCATTTTGGGTTTACCTTAGATCTGAATGATTTGCTAGGGTTTGAAGATCGATTTCTAGAGATTGTTGTGTGTGTCTATGGTAATTTTACTTTGTTGGTTTTTGTTAAATTTTTTGACATTTATGGGTATGTTTTTTCATTAGTTTTTTGGGTTTGATTATTTGTTTTTTGGTAATTTGTACACTTTTTTTTATTTGTTTCCAGGATCTGTTATTGCTTGCATCACTCTGATATGATTAATGTATGATATTCTCAGCTCTCCTGGCAGTTATTCTTGCACTTTACTTTTGAGCATGTTAATCCCATTTAATATGAACATCAGGAATAAGTTCATCATCTCTTTGATCTGCATAGTAATAGTTTAGCACTTGGATACATTTGTGGATAGTTTTTAGTTCCTAATCCTTATTCGTTTATGTAGTCCTGTTTCTGATGATCAAGCTAATTTTAACTTTATTTACATTATCGTAAAAATTTTAGAATAGTTATGCTACTAAAACTAAAAGTTATTTAATATTTAATTTGCCTGCTGAAATGATGATCAATCTAAATTTGACGATAACTAAATTGCCATGGAGATTTTAGTACAATGAAACAGCTCAAACAGGCGTAAACAATATTATAATATTGTCTACAAAGCACAGCGGAAGACTTATAAAAGTCTGGGCTGAATCCGACCTGTGGCTCGATAGCCACAACAAACTAATATCAGAGTATTTAAAACTTTTTACATTAAATAAGTGAATGCTATTTACAAAACATTATAAAATAATTACAATTTAATTTACAAATATCTAATTTACATTATGAATTTCAAAAAGAAGTCCTCGCCTCGCATTTATCACATAACACAAGCAAACATCATCCCCACAGTAGAGCTAACCAGAAAATGGATCTATCCCCCGTAAGGGATAGACCCCATCAAAGACTGTCAACAATTGAATTGTTGAGTAATCCAACAAACTATTACATTTATATAGAAGTCATTAACAAAGATCTCCCATTTAATCTTTTGCTCATTTGATATCTCCTTATGAAATATTAATTTATTAAAATCCAAACTCTTTTAAAAGACCGTTTGGTATCGACATAAATACGGCTAAGAACATTTCGTTCATAGCGAATCAAAACACGGCTATAACTTTACAAGTTAATAGCGAAAGTCAAAATATGGCTATTACTTTACAAGTAGATAGCGAACTCAAAATACGACAAATGAAATATATGAATTCATTTGCGAAACAAACAAAACTTTATATACCAAACGTATTTATTCAAAACTCTTATAAAAACAATAATATAACAGCACTTTAAAACGTGGGAATATATGGACCGTCAGGAAGTAGGCTTGATCTAAATCCTGAGAATACGGGTGATCGTCATCACCGAAATACGGTTCTTGCAAGAACGAAACGTGACCGGGGGCTCGAGACCGATCCGAATAACCATTACCTATTATCAAGCTATAGGATTTCATAATAATCCGGATATAAATATCCGTTGCCAATTCCCAAAAACGGACATGTTTCAATGTTGAACATTTGGAACAATCCCCAACAACAGCCACCAACTTTACTCATTTTCATTTAAACAGCCGCGAACTTCGTTTATCCCCAACAACAGCCATCAACTTACCAAAAGTGACCTCGAAACAGCCAACTTGCCCAAATGACCGGTTTTTACCCTTTTCTTACCTTTGACCATGGCTTATGACCGTTGACTTTCCCTTAATTTCACTAATTAAACCTAATTACCCAATTATCCCTAATTAAACCCTTCTTCCCAACCTTTCTCTAACCCACCTCAATCACCACCCTTTCTCCCCACCGCCACCACCACCACCACCACCACCACGAAAAACTCATTATGAAGTTCAAGTTATCAATCCAATTATCCTGCAAAAAAAAAGCATTCTTTTCCTATGCACCTGGAAAACTTGTTCGTTCTCATTGATCACTGTTTTTCTGGTTGAATCGCCTCTCTACGTCTAATAAACATCAGTTTCACACCTTGATTTCCCTCCTCGATTTAGGGCTTCTTTGTTTGGAGGTACGAATTTCTTATACATCTTGATTTTGTTAAATAATTTAGGTTTTTGGGGTCCAATTGAGGTTAGATTTGAAATTGCATGCTTTTAAAATTAGTTTTTTTGGCTCCAATTGTTACTTTTAGGACTGCCATTTTGTGTTTATTGGTGAAATTGATTGGAATTTGATGTGAATTGGGGAATTTTTTTGGGGGATATTTAGATCTGAGATGGAGTTGGTGGGTTAGGATCTTCAAAAGGTTCAAAACAATCAAAGAAAGAAAAGAAACGTGCTAAATTAGATGTTAGTGACTCAATGTCAAGTGATGATGCTATTAGGTTACAGAGCAAGAATGGTGTACTCAAAGTAAAGGTTAAGCATAATGAAGATAACTTGAAAACCCAAATAACAGAGGAATATTGTTACAGTGCTCAAAAATGGAGGTGTGTATGTCTTTAAACTCTCTAATTAGACTTTCCATGAAGTCATATTCAAGAACAGTTGATGAAACAACCTCCATTATCAGACATTCTTTTCATTCTTCAAGAACAAAATCCCCAAAAAATAATGGGAAACAGCTGCAATTTGTGGTGGTGGTGGTGGTGGTGGTGGTGGGGAGAAAGGGTGGTGATTGAGGTGGGTTAGAGAAAGGTTAGGGAAGAAGGGTTTAATTAGGGATAATTGGGCAATTAGGTTTAATTAGTGAAATTAAGGGAAAGTCAACGGTCATAAGCCATGGTCAAAGGTAAGAAAAGGGTAAAAATCGGTCATTTGGGCAAGTTGGCTGTTTCGATGTCACTTTTGGTAAGTTGATGGCTGTTGTTGGGGATAAACGAAGTTCGCGGCTGTTTAAATGAAAATGAGTAAAGTTGGTGGCTGTTGTTGGGGATTGTTCCTGAACATTTCAATATAAAACTAATCAATAAATCACTTGCTTTTCTGTAAAATCATAATCATAACTCATTTTCATAGTACAATATTTAAAAGCTCATATTTATGAAGCTATAAATGTACAGAACATAATTTTGATAAAGGATTAAAAGCAAAGTCAAACAGAGTTAAATTCCAAAGTTTCGAACACCAAAAATTATACAATTTTGCTCAAATACAAATAGCAGTAATGCACACCTTATAAAGCATAACTTGAACTTTGAAATACATAAATTAAATTTAAAAGATAATAGTGTTTGTAAGATTACTTTCTTACGCCATGAATAGCAATCAATCATTAAATACCAATCAATTCATCATCAACCATCAACATGTAAAGCTTTAGTTACCATCAATGGTGTTTAACCAAATTTACACCAATCATAAATCTCAAATACCCAAATTATATCATAACCAAATAATGTCATCTAATCTAATACCCAATCGATACTTATGTTTCCAAATTTATACTTGAGCCAACATCCTTATTAATCAAATAAGAACCATAAACCAACAATACCAAACAATAAAGAAAGAATAATAACCATAAATTGATCTCAAATACCCAATAAATAACCTTAAACATCTAATCCTACTTTAGAATTCTCGTATCAGTACCATATCAGGACACCTGATGGTAGTTTGGTCATAACTTCTTCATACAAACTCGTATAGAGACGATTCAAGTTTCTATGCGACCCTAACTCAGAGCTGCGCAATTCTTATGAAGACACTAAAATCAAGAAACAATCATAACAGCCCCGAAAATGGCAAAACAAAAACCTTATTCTCGATTTTTATGACAGACTGCTAATATTTCACTATTTTGAGCATAACTCTCTCATACGAACTCGTATAGAGACGATTCAAGTGTCTACACGATCGTAACTCAGAGCTCTACAATTCTTATGAAGACATCAAAACCCAGAAACAATCAAAAAACCAACGAAAATGGTAAAACAGAAGGTTATTATTGATTTTCATGGCAGCCTGGTAGTATCTCACTAATTTGAACATAACTCTCTCATACGAACTTATTTTCGGGCGATTCAAGTACCTACGCGATCGCGACTCGAAGCTCTACAAATCTCATGAAGACACCAAAATCCAGAAATGACTCCAACTATCTCGAAAACAGAAAAATATAACCGGACAGAAACTTGGTCATGAACATCACCCTTCTTTCAACTATGAACATGAATCAAATTAAACACTTAAAACTACTTTAAGACATTCAATTATGCTTAAATAGATTAGTTTGTGAATTACCTTTGAGCCAGTTAAAGTTCCACACAATCACACACAAAACTTCAGTAAATCAAAACCAAAACCCACTTTAGCTAGTTCTTCAATGGCTATTTTGATAAATCTCAAAATGACTCCTTGATACTAATTCAATCAATCCCATATAAAGCTTCTAGCCCAAAATAGATGGAGATGGTGATCTACTTGATTTCTTCAACTTCAATAGCATCTAATTATCATAATAAGTTCAAATTTAACTTCTCTTACTTAAAATCAGATTTGATTTTCTTTAAACCCTAACTGTTTGGGGATTTCTAATATAAAAACCAACTACTTAATTCATGATGATTTATGAACTTAGGATGAAAAAGTAGGTTAAATTTCATATTTTGGGTTAGTTTTCTATATAAGAAGAGATCAAATTCATGATTTCCTTTGAGGAAGAAGATGATAATGGTGTTGAGGTTTTAGGAAGGAAGATGAGTAACCTGATATTTTTAAGGGTTTGACACCTTATACGCTTATGTGTCTAACCATGACACACATTACTTTTTACCCTATTTTCATCGTATAACTTACTTTTGTCCCAAATTTGATACAACTGATATCCTTAGATAATAAAATATTATTTCGAGTCTCAATAAAATAACATACTTAAAAACTGATAACCCAAATTAGCTTGATTAATTACCATTAATTAAGCCGCTAAAATAGGGGCTGTTTCATTCTCCCCAACTTAAAATAATTTCGTCCCCGAAATTACTCTACTCATTATAAAACATATTAAACTTATATTCTCCCCAACTTAAGGATAAACCTTAAATAGTTCAACGTCCAAGACTTAACTGAAAACCTCCGATATTCAGCAGCCATTCAAGTTTAAAACAATGTTTATGATTCAATCACGACTCAAAATAATTTCCAAATGCACAAAACTCATGATGCAAAACACATTTGCACACATACAAGTACACATAAAATCGCAAACTGATAACCAAAATTTCAAAACAATATTTGCAAACAAATTAAACAAAGATGTTTTGACAATCTAAGAAAAAAAATTTTGATAGAGTTTCACTGAAAAGAGATAAATAATTTTATTTTCA
The DNA here is from genome assembly GCA_019776075.1 of Amaranthus palmeri. Taxonomy (NCBI): domain Eukaryota; kingdom Viridiplantae; phylum Streptophyta; class Magnoliopsida; order Caryophyllales; family Amaranthaceae; genus Amaranthus; species Amaranthus palmeri. Next base: position 50,996 of record JAAKBH010000969.1, read on the forward strand.
AAATCAAATTTGTTTTCTCGTCAAACTAACTTACTGAATCTCCACATCAACTCTTACGTCATACTTAAATACTTTTTAACAAACTTTTACTTGTTTTAATCTGTTCAACCATTTGTATCCTCAATTTGAAAATTTGATTCCCCAATTTACCTGTTTTTTTTCAAATGACAACAAAATTTTCACTTAGGAACTCGTATAAACCCCGATATACACCGAAAGTATCACTTTATATTACAGATTTCATTTCTCATAATCAAATAACTTGAACCTCAATTTAGAAATTTTTTTTTTTTTTTCAATTTTCAACCCTTAATAACTTATTACTCAATCGTTATCGTTTAACTTTCACTCGTAATACGTTTATATCCACCTTTAACACATAACCCCTAATACTTTAAGTTTGAAACACATTTTTCCCAAATAGCTTCCATACTCTTGCTCATTTACTTTCATACGATTCTTTACCTTTATTCTGATCATCCAATTCACCAAGAATACAATTTTACACAACTTATCCATTCAACTTTTATCCTTTAATGTCGCATTCAATCATGGTTTAAACAAACACTTTTGTTTCCCTAGTTATAAGCTTTTCAGTTACCTCAATACAATTAGCTTCTAATCAAATATTCATTTTTCATAAATACAATTTATCTTCAAATTTCTCCATACATGTAATACAAGGCTCTCGCAACTTTTATTTGATTCTTATTTGACTTATCAACTTCAACTCACATCAACCATAAATAAGGCTTGACATAATTTGAACCATTCAAACTTTTTAATTCTTAAAGTTTCCCTTTCAATATTATAAATCATTTAGAATATTCTCCATCATAACTTTACATTTACCTCAATACGTATACAACACTCAATAGGGTTACCACAATATAAACTTTACGACATTCCTATTCATATCAACCATTGTTTCCTTTTCGCAATTTCCCGTAACTGAAATATCTTATCCAAATATCATTAAATTGAACATGACACAAATACTTTATCTACATTTTTCACTCCTTGATTGACTTCTAATCTTTAGACACAATTAACTCGTAACATTCAATACCCGAAATGCTTCTTTTGCACTCTTTGCATCGAATCATTCTTACACAACATCATCACAATTCTCGATAAGCTCATTCCTAAACTCCTTAGGCTAGTTATCCAAGTATATATAATATCTTTTGTAAAAAAATTTCAAAAATACTTGACTCGAAAAATACACATTTCTAGTTGAAATTTTAAGCTCTTTAAAAAAACAACATTTTTTTTTTCATGACATATAAACAATCACACAAACTTTCATATGAGATCAATTAGATCCACCAATCAACATTTAAACAACAAAAAAAACATTCCCAATTTAACTTTAATATATCCATTAAATCTCCTTTCACCAAACTTCGAAGCCCCAAATAAATATCCGAACATAACTCTTGCCTTACGGCATCCTCTTACTAAAAGAGAATTCACAACACATAAGGAAACTTCAAGATTTCTTTTAACATATAAGCATGTCACACATCACACATATAACACATAATCACATTAACACCATCCGATTCTTAGAAGTTCAACCTAAGACTCAACTACCGCGCTCTCTCGGATTTTCGAAATTCACTTTTCAAAAATTTTGTACTCGAATGAGGATTCAAGTACTCCAGAAACAACCATGTTCTGATACCAATTGAAACAGCCCAAACCGGCGTAAACAATATTATAATATTGTCTACAAAGCACAGCGGAAGACTTATAAAAGTCTGGGCTGAATCCGACCTGTGGCTCAATAGCCACAACAAACTAATATCAGAGTATTTAAAACTTTTTACATTAAATAGGTGAATGCTATTTACAAAACATTATAAAATAATTACAATTTAATTTACAAATATCTAATTTACATTATGATTTTCAAAAAGAAGTCCTCGCCTCGCATTTATCACATAACACAAGCAAACATCATCCCCACAGCAGAGCTAACCTGAAAATGGATCTATCTCCCGTAAGGGATAGGCCCCATCAAAGATTGTCAACAATTGAATTATTGAGTAATCCAACAAACTATTACATTTATATAGAAGTCATTAACAAAGATCTCCCATTTAATCTTTTGCTCATTTGGTATCTCCTTATGAAATATTAATTTATTAAAATCCAAACTCTTACATTTTACCTTTGATCCTAGCTGGTATAGTACTGGATTGTTGTAATGGTTTTCCTTGCATATGAACTCATGTTTAATCACTCTTCCTAGATAGTGGATCTCTTGTGATGGGTTTTTAGGAATTCATCAAATGATGACATCTTCAAACATTTTCTAGAGACTAAATGCTCCTCTTAAAAAAACTCAATTGCTAAAGAAAAACAAGAAACTGCAAGCCATACCACATCTATATTTGAAATGAAAAGGCTTTCATTCTTTTGCAATTCTTTGTCTGTCGTAATATTTTTTAGGGAAAATTACTTTTAAAACTCCCAACTATTCGCAGTTTAAATATAAAACTCCCAACTATCGATTATTATTCAAAACTCCCAACTTTAAGCCCATTTTAAATTTAAAGTACCGATACAATTTTATAACATGTTTAACCGGTTACCATGTTGTTAAAATGGGAGTGTACGTGAAGGGTCATGTAAGGTCAAAGGGGGTGAGGTGATTAATAAATACAATTAGGTCCTACTACTTCTCAACTAAAACCAGTTTATTCGGTTATAAGTCATCTTGGACTTTAAATATAAAATGGGCCTAAAGTTGAGAGTTTTAAATAATAATCAATTGTTGGGAGTTTTATATTTAAACCGCGAATAGTTGGAAGTTTTTAATGTAATTTTTCCTATTTTTTATTAATGAAATATTTGTTTGATGTAATTTGTCTTTTGTGTTGATTTAATTTTTTTCAAACCGATGTTTCATATGATTTATATTTAAATCAAGACACAATATTATTGAAATATTTGTTTGGGGATAAAAATAGATGTGATTAGTTTGCTTGATTTGATCTAAATCTTTGGTTTTTTTTCCCTATTCCATCCTAACTAAAGTCTTTTCCCCATTCTTTCCAATCATCTTTTTTCCATTTCATCCTTAAATTTAGAATGAATTAAGAGTAGATTGTTTAGCATTTTATCATTTCTTTAATTTAGTATATTGTTTGATCCTTTTAATTTTCTTATTCATTGCAGTTTTTGTTGATGATTCGGATGAATTTGGGGTTTGAGTCAAGAACATCGCGTTGCTTAAATGGTATCACTTTCTTTTTTGGATTTCATCCAGTTAAAATTAGGGTTTTCGTCTTAACAAATCCTACCCACATGACTCTTATTATACAATAATCCCAAAGTCAATTGCGTTGCTTAAATGGTATCACTTTCATTTTATTTTCATTTTGATTGTTTGTTTCTTATCTCCAACTAAGCAACTTATTTTGGTATTGATTTAGAATTCAAGCATCAAACAATGAGGTAAGAGTTCATTTGATTCAAAAGTTAGTTCATTTTCTTTTCAATTCTAAGGTCAGATTCAGGGTTTTCAAAGTCATTTTGGTTTTGATTTTCTAGATATATTTGTATTTATTCTTTGTTTGTTTACTCATCTTTTCAGTTGGAGAATGACTCTAATTGTAATTTGTTTCCTCTCGCCAATGTTTTATCGTTCGAGGTTCGTTTGATCTCCTTTTTCATCTGAATCTTGGAATTTCATTTTCGTTTTCATTTCAAACTTGATTCTCAGTTTTTTATTCTCGTTTTTTTGTTCTCAGTTTTTTTTGTTCTCAGTTTTTTGAAGTTGTATCTGAGTTTTGATGTTTCTTTCATTTCTGTAGCTTCATTTTGTGTCTACGAAAATACAGATTTGACTTTTGCTCTCAATCTGAACAAGGTTTTTTTTTCTTTCATTTATTGGATTCTGTAAATTCTACGTCATTTTTCCAATTTTTCATAGTTTTTCAATTGCATGCAATCCGAGTTTGATTACAAAAATTGGAATTTCAATTTCTTGTTTTTCTTGCTATTTTGTTTTTTGGGTATGTAAAAATACTCCAATTAATTTTGGGTTTCTAATTTTGGGTTTGATTTTCTGCTTTTTTTTGTTGCTAATTTTGTTTCTGGGCATTTATAGTAATGACAAAACAGGTTTTTAATTTTGGGTATGTGGGTGTTTTTGGGTATGTAAATATACGTATTAATATACTAAGTCCGTAAGGCATTTATAGTAATGACAAAACAAGAAAAAGGGACAAAACAAGTCAGCTTGCACAGCCTTGCACAGCCGACTCGGCTGTCCCATTGGTTGAGCTAAAGCCGAGTCGGCTTTAGCTTCTGGAAAAATCATGATTTGGTCAGAAGGGCATCGCCGAGTCGGCGATCCTTGGGGAGGACCACCGCCGACTCGGCGGTCTGGGCTGGGAAATAGACCGTTGCTTTTCTTCCCGTTTTGTGGAGTTTAATGCTTAAGATTCCTTCTTTAATCTCATTATTTCTGAGATAACTATGTGTATAATGCACCATTATACTCATGAATGCCTAGCTTAATGACAATTGATGATTTTCTCATCAATGTGATCATTATGGTGATGATTATGAAGAGGCTCCGCTTCTATACTCTTACGGCCCGTTTGGTAGATGGTAATAAACCGCGGTAATGGGAATCAAAAGCTAGTGCAATTTTGGTTGAAAAATCTCTTTGCTTCCTTGATGGCCATGCTTGACAACCTTCAATCATCTCATTTTGTTCATAAAATTCATTCCAATGCATTACCAATGGGAGAGGTGGTATTAGGTGGTAATGAAAATTTGTGAACAAAAAAACTTTTTTGTGATCAAAGTTTCATTACCATGGGAATGATATGAAAATTTTGATTAAATTTTACACTATAAATCATTCCCATTACCACCATTTAGTACCACTAACCAAACGGGCCGTTAGAGTATAAATAGAGACCTTGGCATGGAGTTTGGCTCACCCCAATTCACATCTTTTCTCTGAATTCTCTAAGTGTTCCTCTCATTTGTCTTGTGCACTCAAGAGAGTATTTAACTTTTGTTTGTGCATTCCATTGCTTATAATTCCTAAACACATTGTTATTAAGTTATATACCCTAAGTACTAAGGGTATGTTGAAGTTGTTTGTATCTCGTTGTGAATTTCCACATTTCAACCCAAGTACCTATGTGGGGGAAATATCACAAAAGGAAAGTGAGCACACGCCTACAACTTGTATCAAGTTTCCGGGTAACGGTTGTCGTTACAAACTGATCTTCATTATACTTAGCATTGTTATTGTTATTGTAATTTTTATTTTTCCATCAATAAAGGTGTTTAATACAAATTCCCGATTGTAATTAGTATTGTAATTATATACATTCCGTAATAAAAAGTTTGTTATTCTACAGTACTGTTGAATTGAATAAAGTTATACCCTAATTGTCTAGATTAGCAAGTTGATTTTTGTTTTTGCTGATTGCAGTTTGATTTGGCTAATTTCAAGTTGATTTTTTGTGGTTATGGAGCTGATTGAAGGATTTGGTGAGAGCTCTTCTCTTTGGAGGTGGTATTGGAGGTGTTGCTTTGTATAATATACGTAATAATGTTTATAATGGAAGCTGTTTAGAATCTTACTCCCAGCTTCGACAGTCTTTCCTTAAGCACATGAAGTGCGCTAAAACCGCAATGAACAAATAAGGCAACTGAAATCAGATTACAAGAATCTACATCGACGAAATTTGAAGAAATCAAATCCAATTTACCTTATATTTATAATACTTAATGCTCCAAGTGGTGTTACCAAAACAGCTGAAGCATAAGCGTAAGCCTAATTTTCAGAGACATAAATATGGTATTGTAAAAGATGAGAAATAGGCCACAAAATTATCTTTGAAAGCAGTTTGCATCTCATCCTGCAAAGCCATTTCAGCTGTATTAACAAAAACTATATTGAAAATATTTATGTTGAACTATGCAATATTTAACAAAAATTATATTTCAACAGTTTTATCAACAAAAACTATATCGAAAATATTTATGTTGAACATACTAAGCTTGCAATATTGAAAATGACTAACTTTTTGACTTAAGAGTTTTTTTGCCAATAAAAAACATATTACTGGCAACTCAGTTTGATAAATCTCAACCAATCTCCCCAATTCAAACAACAAAAATTGTATGCTTGTAAAGAATGTCCAAAACATGAAATAAAAAACCTAAAAAGTGCAAAACCAAATACCTAAAAACAAATATTACAGTGCTCTTAGACCCGATTACAAAAAAATAATAAAGAAATCGTTGTATAAGTGTATATTTCTAATCATATTACAAAAGTAAATATTCAAGAAATTCACAAGTAAATATTCCAAAAGAAAATATTCCAAATAAACTCAATCTTAAGCACTGTGAATAAAACCCAATAATCAAGAAATTCACAAGCAAAATTCCTACTAATTTCAATCTAAATTACTATAATCAAGTACTGATGAATGGAGTCACCAAAACATAAAACATGTAGCTTTAGTCGAATAGGTGTGCTAAACTTATTAATTCATCAATTTATTTCCATAATTCCTATGTTTCTAATTGTTCCTTCCTGATTAACCAACATCATATTCATAGTAAACTTAAAAGGAAAAACGAGAAATTTAGTAACTCACAGTGTTGCCTGCACAACATTTTACTTTAAGCTATTGTTCATTGATTCCAATACTTCTCCATCTAGCCAAGCTTCCTCGTGATCCTCCACCCAAACAAGGGTACCCACCGCATATTTGATAATCGAAGACTACACAATCAACAATATCACCAACAAGCAAATATTATGCTTCAAAAATATTGGAATAAATAACGCAAATTTTTTGTATGCAAAAAAAAATTCAAATCCCGATCAAACAACTTAATCCTTAGGAAAATCAAAATACAAAATCAATTAAAAGGAAATTTAAAAATGTAACAAACATTTAAAAAAATGCAACAAGACCCGTTTTTTACTATGCAATTATATGAAACAAATATACAATTCAAGAAACAACTCAATTTCACAAAGCTAGATGATAACAAGCAAAATTGTACGGAAAAAACATCATGAAACTAGAATAATAACCATTGAAATACCTAGGAGGCTATCCGTTAAAGTGAGAATCCAAGATCTCACGAAAGTCGGCCATCGATTCATGCCTCCTGGATTTTTAAAAAGATCATCAAGCATAATGAGCTGGTCGACAAATTAGGAGGATGGGGGGAAATCGCTAATGGGGATATCTTCTGTATTGGGAAAGTGTATGAGCTCCTTCTAGCAGATGTGCCAAGAGTAAACTGGGGGAACATCATGGTCAGAAATGTTGCTAGTCCCAGTGCCAAATTCATCACTTGGCTTGCCATCCAAAACAGGCTAGCAACGAAAGACAGGATTGGGAAATGGACGAATATTCCAGATGATAGCTGTGTCTTGTGCAACAATACTCCTGAATCCACTCAGCACTTATTCTTCGATTGTGCGAATGCCAAAGCAGTCAGAACCAGAGTCTTCCAGTTCCTCCATCGCCAGTTTGATCACTCAGATTTTCAGACCGAAATTAGGGAGATCAGCAAAATCAGCAGGAAGAAGACAGATCGAGCTAAACTGATCGTTGGCATTTGGACCGAATTGATATATAGCATATGGATGCAGCGGAATAGGAAAATTTTTTATAACCATGCCTTCACGCAGAAGGAAGTTATTGATTGTATAGTCTTTAGAATAGCTGGGAGAACTAACAGTAGGATGAATGATATGCTTGTATCTAAGTAGTTAGTTGTTGTTTTTGGGCTAGTGCTCTCCTTTTTGTAAAGAGCATTAGCGTTTTTGGTGGCTCGGGGGGGAGCTAATTTCCTCTTCTGGGCGGTTGTTGTCTCCCATTTTTGGTATATAATACAAATCATTTGACAAAAAAAAAAAAAAAAAAAACTATCGATCGAGTCAATATCAAATTAAGTTGTTAGTCATTTTTTAATTGATGACAAGATTCTCGTTACTTAAAGCAAAATAGTTAAAATGCAAATCAATTAGTAATCATTATTATTTTGTTATTTTTACTTGTTTGACTGAAAATTAAAATTATAAAGTTTTATTAATTTTCATTTAATTCGATTATAAGTAGTTAAATAAACATTGACCATCGATTTTCAACTCTAAATATAAAACCATGTATTTATAAAATTTAATTTATTAAAATATCTAATACTTTATTAGATTAACTAATAAGATGATTGAATATGAGTCTATCATATTTTTATGTTAAAATTAGTTCAAGTTTACATCAGTTCGATCTAAAAGTCATTCGGGTTAACTCGGTTTTAGTCGGATCGAGTTCGGTTTTCGAGCATGATTTGAGTCGATCATTATTAAGTTCGGGTGATTTCAGTTGACGGTTATATGTCGGTTACAAAAATCGGTTACAGCTCGGGTTCAGCTTTCCCATATTTGGTTGGGTCACTTTTGAACAACTCTAATATTTGGTAGTGTATATGAAAAAGTATATTCAAGTGAAATCTTGTTTGATTGTCTGATCGCTTATTATCATATTATTATTTTTTTTAGGGTTTTTTATGAAAAACAGCCTCAAAGTTTACTCTTTTTATGAATTACAGCCTCAAAGTTTTTTTTTTTTATGAATTACAGCCTCAAACTTTTAAAAGTGACCAGCATTACGGCCAAGTTACCGTTGACCACCCTGTCAACCGTTGACCAAGCCTTCTTCCCGGTTACTAACCCTTTTCCTCCTTTTTCTTCATCTTCTTCATCCTCTTCTTCCTTCTTCTTCATCTTCTTCATCTTCTTTATCCCCCTCATCCCATTTCAAATAAAATTTCTGGGTTTATTTTTAAAATTGACCCAAATCTTCTTTCTTCTTCATCTTCTTCATCCTCCTCATCCTTCTCCATCCTCCATTAATCTTCAAAGTCACCATTAATCTTCAACCCAATTTCTCTCCAATGTCCAATCCCTAAATTTCTTTCCACCAAGAAAGATCTCACTCAATAATTCAACCAACAAAGATCCAGTAAATATTACTCCTCCAATTATGAGATCAATCAAATGGGTAATCAGCAAAAAGAAAAAAAAATAAATTTCAGTACAAAAAAACTGATTTTACAGAAATTACAGTAGCATACAAACAAAAAAATAAAAAATAAAAAAAAAACTTCAAAAAAGGACCAAACAACAATAACCCATTACCCATAACACAGATCTTATTGGTGTGTATGTTTAGTTTCAAAAAAAGACCAAAAAACTTCAATCAAATGGGTCATGTTTCAATTTCAATTTGGGTTTTGGCACTTTTAATTATGCTGAATGTATGATGAAATCATGATTGAATTTTTGAATTTGTTGGTGTGTATGTTTAGTTTCAATTTGGGTTTTGGCTATTTTTGCTAATGTTGAATGTATGAATCAGTGGGTATTGTTTCAATTTTATTGGGTGTTGTAACTGTTGCCTTTTGTAAAGATATGATGAACTAAAAACCCAGAAAGTTAAAGATAAATGGACTGGAAATTTGATGAAATTTGATGAAATTTAAATACCCAGAAAGTTCATCCCTTTCAATTTGGTATTCTTTGATTAAGGTTTTGAAAAGGGGAATGAAATCTAGGGTTAAAATTGGGCCTTTGAAAATTAATGGAGGATAAAAAGGATGAAGATGATGGAAAAGAAGGGAGAAGAAGGAGGAAGAAGATGATGGAGAAGAAGGGAGAAGAAGGAGGAAGAAGATGAAGAAGTGGAGGGGATGAAGAATTAAATTAAAAAAAAGAAAAACAAAAAAAAAACAAAAAGATTTGGGTCAATTTTAAAAATAAACCAAGAAATTTTATTTGAAATGGGATGAAGAGGATGAAGAAGATGAAGAAGATGAAGAAAAAGGAAGAAGAGGATGAAGAAGATGAAGAAGAAGGAGGAAGAGGATGAAGAAAAAGGAAGAAAAGGGTTAGTAACCGGGAAGAAGGCTTGGTCGACGGTTGACAGGGTGGTCAACGGTAACTTGGCCGTAATACTGGTCACTTTTAAAAGTTTGAGGCTGTAATTCATAAAAAAAAAACTTTGAGGCTGTAATTCATAAAAAGGGTAAACTTTGAGGCTGTTTTTCATAAAAAACCCTTTTTTTTATTATACATAACTCAAATATAGGAAGGATCAAACTAATGTCTTGGATAGGTAAAAACATAAAGTGGTACAAGTATTAATACACATAGAGGAAGTATTTTTGAAGCAAGGTGGCAAATTGACTCAAAGCTTCAGGAGATAATCAACAGTGTAGAAATCAATGAGTATCTTGTTAATATTGTATTATTGATTAGGTGTTTACTTGATCAATTACTTTTATCGGGTAGAGACTCCAATTACTATATATTGAACTAGACTTACGAGTAGTCTTGTTAATTGTACGTCAAATCCAAATGTCACCCAATCACTTGTTCCATTGGAAAGGATTACTCTAACACCTCGTATTTTTATCGAGTTTTAAATTTATCTATACAAATAAATAAACTAAATAAATAATAAATAAGTATTATTAAATTAGATTATTTACATAAGATAAGTTAAAGAAATAAAGCAAATTAAAATGTAGCAAATGGTAACGTATTTTATCAGGTAAGATGTCATCGCATAATGTTTATTTATCTTTAAAAATATATATATAATAATAAAATAAAGGAAATAAATACATAATTAATAAATAAAAAACTTTTAATTAGGGGGGATTTGAAAGGGTGGCCAGTTATCGTGAGGAAGGCAATGAGTGTGCAACTCCTCTCTTGATTGTGTATTATGGCATAATTAAGAGAAATTCTTCTTAAAGCCTTTTCTTACTCAAATGTCTCTCATTCTATCTTTTCATTTGAGTAAGAAAAATCAGAAATTTTTCCCCCTTCTTTCTCTTTGATTTCCTGTTCATCACAAAGAAAAAAAAATTGTTGTTCCATCCATCTTTCCATTGACATTTGAACAAAGTGACCCTTTTCATTGGAAGTGTTCGAAACTCGAGGTCAATAATCTCTAACTTTCCGTAAAAGTCGGTTTCATCTGGACTGTTATCATCAGATTTCACGTACACCCCGCTGTTCTCAGAAGATTTCTTTTTTGCGGAATGAGAGATAGTGTGAAATCTATAACCATTCACGTAACAAACATCATAGCGACGTGCCTTCTGCAAAGGTCCCTCGGCGAGGTCCTTTAGAATATCGGCATTATCCACACCGTCAAGAAACCCGTTATTGGTTTTCTATCGTGAGGTGCAAAAGGGCCAACACCTTGGTGTCGTTACTTCCAAAACGTTGATCACTTTTACCCAATTTCACCAAAATACAAAAATATAGTGGCAAGACGGGATCGAATCCACAGGGAGGAGGTCTTGTGCTTAAACTATATTAGAGGTAAGAGGGGAGTTGTTTTAAGATTTTTGTTGGGTTAATATGTCTTCAATCAAGCAAATTAGTGCGTTAATGAATTAAGCAATTAAGAATAAGCTAGGACATGGGGAGTCCTATTCATCGTCATGCAAGGGGGTAGAAAATCAATAAAACATGATGATTAAAACGAGTGTAGAAATGAATGAAGCTAGTTCTTATGTGTCACCTCGGCTTCTCGGCCTTGGTGATTTAGACATAGAAATCAGGGTGGAGTGTGGGCTTCTTAGCCTTGAACTCAACTAATCCATAAGTCTTATCTTAAATCCTAGCTCATGATAATGCAACTATCTTGATGGGTATGAAGGTTCTAAAGACATCATCAAATACACACCTTCTTGGGTTAGTAAGTGACTAATGATGGTTTCAAGCTTCTTGGCTTTTCAACCATCAACATGAGAATGATAACTAAACATATCATCAAGAGAAATCACAAAATCAACTAAGTTTAGTGAAGTGGGGAGCACTTGCACTCCTTCTTGGGATAGCTCATGAACCAAACATCACTAGACTAGCATCACTCAAACTCTATAATCCAAAATCTAGCACATGCACCCCATTACATATTGATGAACTTCTTTACCCCATGCCCTAAAAGCTAAACTACTCACAAATCATGGATGTAAGCAAGAAAATAGACATGAAACACATATCAAGCATAATAAAGAACCAAAAGTAAGAATGACCACTTTGAAGGTCTAACAACTAGGAAAAACTTACATACAAGTGTTAAATTAGAAGTAGAAGCATGCAATGAGTTACTTTAACTAAAGATAAGGTATAATCTAACAACTAGAAACAAGAATCAAACAAGAAAAACCACATGCAAGGAGAAATGTAAAGATGGAAATAAATTTTGAAAGTTTCATTAACTAATAGAATATAGTTACAAGATCTTACTAAGAAATGTTCTTCCTTAGATATTCCTCTTAAATTCAGCAAAAGGGAGCAAATCCCACCATAAATCAACCTTGGAAATGAAAGACAAGAGTAAATGAACTAAAAACTACTCTATTCTAATGTTTCTGCCTTTTTTTCATTACATTTCGTGGAGTGCATATATATACAAGAAGGATCTAAGGGCAATAGAGTAAATATGCCAAAGAAACAAAAGATGACCCGCTGCATACTTGTTCATCTCATTTCTCCCTTTCCGACCCGAACAATGCGTTCTGGGGTGGAATGTAAGTCTTAACACTCCTATTTTCAAAAACATAAACTCTAATAAACACGCGTAGTGTCAACTCATATAAGGACATCAATAGACTACTTAACGCCTGACCTTAAAAAGTTTGTCTACCTTAAAGTAAGTTTAATCATAATATATCCTTGGGATCATTATCTCCCATAGGGATTCTTCACATAGGCGTAGTTTTTTTATGATGGAAAACCCTTGGAGTTCGCAAGACCCATAGGGCACTTCTCACTATAAATATTGTACCAATGAATAAACTCTCTACTAAAAACTCAAACTTACTCTTGCTATCAATGAGAACCATGGGGCTTGCAAGGCCCACCAGTAACTCACATATAGCTTTGCTATCAATGAGAACCATGGGGCTTGCAAGGCCCACCGGTAACTCACATATATCTTTGCTATCAATGAGAACCATGAGGCTTGCAAGGCCCACCGGTAACTCACATATATCTTTGCTATCAATGAGAACCATGGGGCTTGCAAGGCCCACCCGTAATTCACATATATCTTTGCTATCAATGAGAACAATGGGGTTTGCAAGACCCACCGGTAAGTCACATATATCTTTGCTATCAATGAGAACCATGGGGTTTGCAAGACCCACCGGTAACTCACATATACTCTTGCTTTCAATGAGAACCATGGGTTGCAAAACCCATCGGTAACTCATATATACTCTTGCTTTCAATGAGAACCATGGGGTTTGCAAGACCCACCGGTAACTCACATATATCTTTGCTATCAATGAGAACCATGGGGTTTGCAAGACCCACAGGTAACTCACATATAATCTTGCTTTCAATGAGAACCATGGGGTTTGCAAGACCCACCTAGTAACTCACATATACTCTTGCTTTTAATGAGAACCATGGGGTTTGCAAGACCCACCGGTAACTCACATATAATCTTGCTTTCAATGAGAACCATGGGGTTTGCAAGACCCACCGGTAACTCACATATACAACTTGAATTCATTTATAAAGGAATCATTCCGACTCCAAGTAAACACAATGTAATTATATCGATAATTTTGAACTTTTATTATCTCATTCTATGCATCTATTCCATTCTAAGTTAGAGAAATTCGCAAACCGAAAGCTATTCATGTATAAAAATTTACTTGTTAGTACTTCATACTTATAACACAATGCTGCTAATCACAACTATCGATAATATTTTAAGCAATAGCATATAGTAGTTAGTTACTGCGTGTGCGTACCTGTAATTGCAATTGCAAGACAAAAAGTTATCGCAACCACCAAATGTTAGGTTCTTAAGCTACTCTAATGAACAAAGCACCTATGCACGTTCAAAGTATGACTAATAAGTCTATTTAACCTCATATAAGAGTCACTTACTCTAAAAGAAAGTACTCTACTACCATAGAGTGAGTTCTATTTCATGTTATCAAGCTAATTAGCCAAATGTAACAGTTTCAATTCTAGGTTTGCTTGCTAATACACCAATAATTCTAATATAATCACAACATACACTTTTCACACTATATTTACGACAAAGTATGTTCTAAGGAACAAAACTTAACTATATATATATATATATATATATTGCATTGTCAAATTACTATGAATTAGTAGACATAAGATTGAATAAAATAATGTATTACATATAATAGAGGCAATACCCAAGGTAGTAAGCTAGTAATGAAAAAAAAATCCATTTTACCACATTATTCAAGGTTCGTAGAGACTACAAGAAATTACTTATATCACTCACAACATCAAGAATCCCTTTTTTTTGTACCAAGACTATACAACATACAACAACGATTAGTTTAAGTAATAACAACAGTTAATTTAATTCTCAAGTGCAATGAAAACAATGTCAATTCATAACAACAATCGCAAAAGCCCATTAACAACTCTTCGCAATCAATGAAAATTAATTGACAACCATTATTAACAAACACCTCTTAATGGCATTAACAACATAAACCACCATGAACAAATTAAATAATAATGACAATTAACAATCACTCTTGTGAACAAGAATCATAACCATTACTAATAACTAATATTAACCCCATTCATCAACAATGTCACATACACAAACCTTATACGAGATTTTCAATTAATAAAACACCATCCAAACCACAAAAGTAGTACATACTACTTTTAAATTCATCCTTATATCAACCCTAACTTATTCAAGTTCAAGTCACAATTTCTTATACTTACCCACTTTAAATTCTATCAAGATATAACTTAATTTAAGGTAAGATTCATGAATTTACCCAAAATACTACTTTTAAATTCACCATAATATAAACCCTAACTTGTCTATTTTCAAATCACCACAATAATCAAACCCATAACAAAAATTCAAGACATCATACTGAAATTTAACAAGTATAAACTCTAAATGTCAAGAAACTAAATATCAAAAACATAAAAAATTAAATTGGGTAAGAGATTGCTCACAAAGGGTTGAGAAGATGATGAAAGAAAGTAGAAAGCTTTAAGCAATGTGAGAGGGGGTGCCGGCGGTGGCGGCTGCCGGTGGCTGCCGGAGGTGTCAGTTGGCGGCAACTGCTGGTGGTGGTGGTGGGTGTTCTTGATGTTGAGGAGGGAGGTGAAGAAGAAAGAGAGAAAGAGATGGAAAATAAGGAGTATGGGTTTGGGGTTCTTATTTATTTCTTTACTTTTTTTTTCTTTCTCTTTTTCTTAATTCAACACCCTTACTCATCTATATAATCATATTTTTACTTACAAGCCCAAATTAAGACAACTTTCAATATGCTAGCAAAATTTTGAATTACAAGTATAAGTTTAATTTGAACATCTTAATTTGATTAATTATAAATATGCTTTTAATATAAATATGTAGGCATTCATTATTTATATAATGACTGATTCAAAATGATTATTAAAATAAAAAAGTTATTATTACAATTAAATAATGACGTGATAAAATAACGGGGTGTTACAAAAATAGCCTATGCAGGTAACATCAATGGAAGTAAAAGGTGTGTGTGCAGCAACAGTAATAATTGGACATCAAGAAAAGCCCACAAAGTCAGCCACATCGGAACAAATCAACACCAGCAGCCTGACAGATCAAGGTTCAACAGCAACAGCCCACAAAATAGTAAGAGCCCTCCCACAGCAACATAACCACTGAAAACCAGGGCAGTAATGTAACCGCCCAGGATTATGAAGGCAAAGACTAATTGGAATTTAGTATTAATCAAGCGGAAGCTTGCTTTTACCAGCACAATAAAGGGGATTACTTAAAGGATAAACCAATGTCTAAGTAGAATACTTGAACCACATCCAAAGCAATATAACGGAAGTCTTAACAGTCTAAAATAAAGGAAAAATACAACCATATCGAAATAAGTCCAAAGTTCAAATTACATCCTTAAAATAGTCCACACCTAAACAACCAAACTAATAGTCTCTCAAACACAATAAAGAGATCTAAACAAAAGGGGAGTAATACTCCAACTCGGGTTCATCTTCCGCTCGCATATCCATTCTTCATCGAGGTGCCATAGGGGTTTACTCTAAAAACAAAACCATTGAAAAACATACAAAGCATAGTATCAGCAAAAAGGCTGAGTATAAACACACTAGTGTTCGTCAAACAAGTTATTAAAAACCTTTTCGATTTGAGTAAATTCATTTTGAAAGATGCTTTTCATTTGATAAATCATATTATCATTCAAACCCAAGTCAATGGTTCTATAGTAATTTCAAATTCTCAATTTTCATTATAAATCTTACGATCTCAATGGATTCAATCAATTTCAAACTCATATCATAAGTTTGCATGGGTACTCTGTGAGTCATCTTGTGACTCGTTTGGTAGTCGGACTACCGTCCGCGACATGTCCGGCAAGTGTAACACAATGGTATTGTGAACAATACGCGCTCAGCCTTGGTGAGCCGTTTAATCATGCACACAACATTTGCTGTGGCATATGTACCCGCCATTTAGGCTAAAACATCTTTGTATATAATTTCAATAAAATTTGAAAAGTCGAAAATACTAACTTTTTTCTTATGATAAACATCTTTTATTTGCAACATAGCAAAACATACTTTCTTTACAATATAACAAAAATCAAATCATAATATTTTCCACATGGGTAAAACATGCTTAGCATAATCATATCATCAATCATGACCTTTGTATTATATTGGGGCATCACTAGCATGTGTGGAAATGCATCGCAACAGAAAGTAATAAAAAAAATTCAATACGATTTTTCAACGAAACCACTTAAATGTTTTGTTTCAATCAAAGAGTTTTCAAATTCATTCAAAACAAGTATGTATAGTTCATAAGTCTATAAAATCATTATGACAAAAGATTCATAAAACATAATTTTCTTAAAATACGAGATAGTTTTGTCGGTAATAAAATCGATATTTGATTTACAAAATATATATTAATTCTCCAACAAGACCCAAGTTAATCAAGTCACTATAATACTTTAATTAAAATGAGTTTAAGGTTGTCCCATCAGATTATGATTGTTTATGTCACTTATAATGATTTTATGATCATTTTCGACGTTTAGGTATTTACCATTATTTAAATGGTGTTTTAAATTCATAAATATTATAAATCATCTAAGTAAAACTTATTTTATACTATGAGGAAGTAGGTTACAAAAAATATTATAAGTTTTTGATATAGGTCTATTTTTACTCAAATTTAATTAATAATATTACACCTTTAAATAATTAAACAATATTTATTAATTTGATAAATTAGTAAATAATTAATAATTAGCTTAATAAAATTTTACTAAAGTTCTAGAAGTCATATAATATTTTTATTAGCTCATTTTAACTAATAAATGTCATGTATAATATTTTATCTTTTTTTTATATAGACATTTTATCGATAAACCAATAAAATCGGTTTAAAATTATTTAAGTCTAGATAAATTAATATAAAAACTTTTATAATGTTCCAGAAACTATTTTAAGGAATATAAAATTTTAAATAACCATTAAAAATCGTGTGGGGTATTTTTAATAATTAATATTGTTATTTTACCGATAAACCGAATAAAATTTTTTTAAGTCCATATATGATCACGAAAATCCATATAAAATTTTATACATGTATATACTGTTTATATAAGTGTCTCATAAATTTGTCATGCTCAAAAGACGTCATTTAGTATTTATTTTTTATTTTACCGTTTTCTAACTTACCAATTATTAATAACCGAGTAAAAATTATTGAGGTCCTTAAACGTAAACAAAATCTTCTCAAAATTTTACCAAATTTAGTTACTGTCCATATGAGTATGTGAAAAAAATTTCAAGTCCATATGTCTTTATTTACTAATTATTTTATATTTTACTATTTAACAATTTACTGATAAAGAATTTAACGATTACTCAAAATTCATGAAAAATTCCAAATTGAATATATTCTGGCCAAATCTTGTTGGAGACATTATAATATGATTTTGTTAATTATTTTTGATTATCAAGAGTTTATGTAATACCATATTTTATAATAAGAGTATTTAACACCTTAAAACCCATTAAAATATCGATTTAACGAATAAATTTCAACAAAATTATTCAAGAGATTATTTTAATATATAGCTAATGGAAATTACTCTTAAAATGCATTTCAAATATTTTCTAAGTCCATAAAACCATTTCCATCACAATTACTTTCACAAAATAAACATTTTCTTAGTCTTCATTTTTTTTTTATAGATTTATACAAGTGATGATTTTTCCTTATTTTAGTCATAAAATATATCTTTATAACATACTTGATTAATGAGAAAGGTTTTATTCAAAAATCATTTTTATATTTACTTGTTCTAGTATAAGTTGTAAGAACAAAGTTTGTAATTTGAAATTAGAATACCTTGTAAAAATGTTTCAAAGTGGTATGGATGAAGTATGATAGGATGGATAATATTTTTATGAAGTTTTTATGTTTATAAACTTCATATAGATAGTCTTTTTGTAAGTGTTTTTGTATGGGAATGAAAGTGTTGTTGTTGGAGATGGTTAGAAATGACCTTGTATGTGTTTATATGAAAAGTTTGAAGAGTATATGAAGATTTTAATAATCCGGACAGCAACTATTATGCACTAAAATGTGTGTTTTTCAAGTGGTTTTAGTGAGGTTTTGAAGTAGAAACATGTAGGACTTGTAGAGATTCTTAAGGGAAGTTGTTTGAATGAGTTTGTGGGTGTATTTGGTGACAATTTATGAGTGAAATGAAGATGATGGGAGGGCTGATTTCCACTCAAAAATCAGATGTTTTTGGCCTTTGTATTTGGTCTTTGCATGCATCTAATGATGCCCAACATAGGTTAGAACAAAAGGGCCGGGTTCTTGGGTAGAGTTTTTAGCTTGTGTGTATAAGTGTAGAAAGGGCTATGAGAGGGATTAGGACAGCTTTAGCATGGCTGGTAGGGGCTATGTTTTTGATGTTTTTTGTCCATCATTTGTTCTATTAGTGTAGGAAATGTTTATCTTAGATAGTTTAAAGTTTGGTTAAAAATTGTTATACATGTAACAAGTTATGTGACTTATACTATATGTTTAAAAATCACTTGTATAAGTGTATGAAATATTTAATTTACTCCGATCATGGTTAAATAATATGCTCGGGTAATAATTAAAATTTTCTCGAACTACTATCGGTAGTTGCTCAACTTTAAGTTTTACCTCCAAAGTTTACGTTACTTGTTACGATTAATAACCACGTTACGATTTAAACAAGTTTCTAATTATCATAGAAAATTTTCAAATTTCTACCATCACTAATTAAATTTTAATTAGTGAATGACAAATATT
>JAAKBH010000970.1:0-70067 GCA_019776075.1 Amaranthus palmeri
GTTGCAGATAGAGACAGTACGTTGTTCCTCCAGAATCCGGTCAGAAGAGAAGTCAACAAAATTATTTTAGAAAAAGTCTTAAGTTAATTTTTCTATATTTTAGTTTTGTTGTACGGTTAATAAACAAGAAAGCACAAGGAATTAATCTAAGAATTAAAATAACTAACTCCTAAAAAGTCTCTTGAAAATGGCTATTTTTAGCTAGAGTCAAGGTTTGACTTTGAATAACCACCAAGGAGGTTATTTCCTTCTCACGGTCAATGCCCACTAATCCCTTATCTTTAGATAATGGGTTTATGGCATAACTTGTTCTAAAATGATTATAAAAGCATTTTTCTAACCGGCACAAACATTTTGGTGATCAACATTGAGAGAACAATTTCCGAAAAATTTTGTGCCCATTTTCGTGAGATTCAAGAATCAAGAAAAGGAAATATTGAGTGTTCTAAACCGAAAATTAATTCCTAAATATTTCCTTGTGCTATCTTTGTTTGTTCATCCAATTTAGAGAATTTATCTTGTATGGGTTTTTGAGAGAATTTGTAATTAGACTTGGGTAAGTCTAAGGGGGAAGTGAGAAAGAGAAGCGAGAAAGAGAAGAGAGAAAGAGAAGGAGAATCGAGAAAGGGAACAAGAAAGAAACCGAGTAGAGAAGGAGAAGGAGAAGGAGAAGGAGAATTATTTTGTGTAATAAAAAATTGAATTACATAAAATATTAGAGAAGAGAAATCCCTAGAGGGTCGTGGTTCTTATTCCCACGTTAAATTCTTTGAGTTTCTTTAAAGTTTTCTTTTATTTTGTTTTGAGTATTTTCTCTATTCATAATTCCGCAAGAAAAGGGCGAAAATACTCTAAAGAGAACAAGTAACAATTCACCCCCCCTCTTGTTACACTTCATTGTCTCTATACGTTTCTACAACATTAATTCTTTTTTCTAAATAAGAATGTTTTTTTTTTAAAACTAAATAAGAATGTTAAAGAGATTGTTTCAGAAAAAATATTTTACATGTAAGTAAGAAATTTATATTTGAAAATCATATCATCATAAATCATAAATACAAATAAAAGAACTAAAAAATAATATATAACCTCTTTTTAGAGGTTTGCCAAATATAAAAGCATTAATTTAATAGAACTATAATTGGTTGTATGCATGACAATCATAAAAATAAATGCTAATAAAGAACTAGAAAATAACATAGTATTTTTTAGAGTTTTATCAAATATGAAAGTATTAATTTAATAGGATGGTAATTGATTGTGCGCATGACAATCATAATCATAAACACAAATACTAAAGAGATGAAAGGGAGGTTAGATTTGAGAATGTAGAAATGAAATTTGACATGTGTCGGCAAGAAGCTTGTTGTACACTACACATACCTTTAGACTTTATTGTGTTGCTAATTTGCCCAGTTTATTCCTTTCCTTTGTTTAATAGTTCCTCGTGAATTTTTTTTTTTAATTTTGAAATGTTCCTTGTGAATTAATTTATTCATACTAAATTTAAATAAAATCTCACTTTCTCACCTCATTTTGTCTCCTTAATTTAGGTTGTTGGGTTGCACTCACTCATGAATCAAGATCAACTCTACACTTACAGACCAGTGACCACAGTGCATATCAATGTACTCGTACGCCCTTCCTTCCATTTTCGCAAATTTTCCATTTACAGTTTATACTCCCAAATAAATTTAAATTCTACTACAAAAAACTCCCATCATGTTATCAATCCTTTTTTCTTCTCTTTCTTTATCTTCATAAATCTATTTCTTTACTTTTCACAAACCTTATTGCGCTCACATTTCCTATTTTTCTATGTTTCTCATTCATTCTCTCCATTTCATTCCTCATACTTTGAAATTCGCTTTCATTTTACTAATATCTGCTATAAAGATCACTTCTTGATCACTTTTCTAAAATGGGTTTTTCTTACCTTCCTTCCAAACCCAAATCCTGCACGATGATGTAATTACTCGTGGGGTTGTTTATATGTTCCACGTTTGGGGTTATCATGCAAAAAGATCAGTTTTTTTCTTGATAATATTGTTGGGTTTTTATTTCGTTCCTCTGGTTTTCTGTGTGACTGACCCAAATGACTTGAGGATTTTAAATGAATTCAGGAAAGGATTGCAAAACCCTGAACTACTTGAATGGCCAAAGAATGATGATGATCCATGTGGGTCAAAGTGGAAACATATTTTTTGTGCGGGTGACCGAGTGAGTCAAATTCAGGCTCAAAAGCTAGGGTTATCAGCTTTCAAATCAGCTTTCAAAATTATGAAATTTGGGTTTGCAAAGGAACCAATTTCATAGGAAATTACCAAGTTTAAGTGGGTTATCAGAGTTAGAATATGCTTATTTGGATTTCAACAATTTTGATGAAATTCCTTCAGATTTCTTTCAAGGGTTGAGTAGTATTCAGGTTTTAGAATTGGATTATAACCCACTTAATGCATCTAAAGGTTGGTCATTGCCTGATGATGTGGGGGATTTAAGTCAGTTGCAAAATCTTTCATTGACAAGTTGCAATTTATTGGGTCCATTGCCTTCTTTTGTTGGATCATTGCCATCTCTTACTGTTTCAAGTCTTTCATATAATAAGCTTATTGGGATTATACCTATGAGCTTCAATGGTTCCAATTTGCAGATATTATTGTTGAATGACTAGGAAGATAATGGAATGACTGGACCAATTGATATCATTGCTTCAATGCCATATCTTTCTGTGGTTTGGCTTCATGGGAATCAATTTGGTGGTACAATTCCAGAGGATATTGGTAACTTAGCTTCATTAAAGGAGCTTAATCTTAACCAAAATCAACTTGTCGGTCACATACCTCAAAGCTTGGCTTTTATGGTGTTGGATAAACTGAATTTGAATAACAATATGTTTATGGGTGCAGTTCCCAAGTTCAAATCTGGTAATGTGTCTTATGAGTTCAATTCATTTTGCCAAAAAGATCCTGGATCAGAATGCACACTAGAGGTTAATGCTCTTATAGATATTCTTGGTAGCATGGATTATCCAACTTATAAGACGTTTAAAGTCACTCAATTCCATGTTTGATTTGCACGCAAACAACTTACGTCTACCACCAACATAATCAACATTCCCACTACTTTCTCGAATAGAACCATTCCAAAAACACACAATAGTCACACGAAGTGACGCCATTTCTACATCAATACAAACATAATCAACATCATCATCAATTCCTAACTTCTAATAATGGGTAATGTACAGAAAATTCAAATTATTAAGTAACTAATAAGTTCATAAATTATATTTCTAATAACACCTGTGGTAGACATAAGTTTCTATTCACGCATGGAACACAGCAGTGATCCTCAAGCACCTGTGGAACTTAGCTTGAAAGAAGGAGAACCTGTGGGTGAAAAGGATGCATAGCTATTATATGAAATCTCAAGAGATTCACGATGTAAAAGTTTCTATTCACGCATCTTGGATGTTCAAGAAGATCATAGAGCAAAGAGAGGTAGTGGAAAAGCTTGGAGGGTGGGAGAATGTGACTAAAGGGGACACTTTCAATATTGGGAGGGTTTATAACCTGCTCATAGCCGAAACGCCTAAGGTTGCATGGGGAAATATCATGGTCAAGAACGTGGCAAGCCCAAGTGCCAGATTAATCACATGGCTAGCCATCCAGAATAGGTTAGCCACAAAGGATAGAATTGGGAAATGGGTGGATCACTTGGACGACAAATGTGTCATGTGCACCGGAGAGACAGAGTCAGTTCAGCACATCTTCTTTGCCTGTCCGAACGCTCAGGAGATCAGGTCCCGCCTGTTCAGTTTCCTGCCTCGAAGACTTGATAGTTCCGACTTCCAGACGGAAATCATTGAGAAAAGCAAAATCAACAATAAGAAGACCGAGCGGGCCAAGCTGTTAGTAGGGCTATGGACGGAATTGATTTATAACATCTGGAGACAACGAAACAAGAAATTTTTGACAGCCACAGTGTCAATCTGAAGGAGGTTGTAGATAGTATTATTTTTAGATTAGAAGGGAGAGTCAACAATAGAATGGTAGATATGCTTGTAATTAGGTAGATGGTTTTTGTCTTTTGGGGTTTTTGGGCTGTCGCTCATCTTTTTTGTTTTGAGCATTAGCGTTTTAGGTGGGTCGGGTGGGAGTTAAGTTCCAACCCGTCCGTGTCTGTATGTTTCTCTCCTTGGTAAATAATACAAATCATTTGACAAAAAAAATATCTCTAATAACACAATCAAATTTCCTAATAATATATAATGTAGAAAAAAATCAAATATTACACCATGCTCAATCACCAATACTTCAACAACCAACCAAATAAAGCTATTAAAACAAGTAAAAATTACCTTGATCAGTAAAGAATGCTTTAAAAGAGTGTTGATTGAGGATCTAGTACAAAATTCATTACAAACTTAAAAACAAAATATAAAGTAAAAAAAACGCAAAAAAACTTACCTTCGTCCAAGCTAGAGTATCAACTAGATTAGGAATGTAAGAATTGGAGGATTAGAGGTTGTTTAAAGGTGGAGTGAATGAGAGAAATGTTGACTTTTTCAGATTTAGAGTTTTGGTATTTGGGGGAAATGTCAAAATGGGGAAGAATTTGTTTAATTTAAGTCACGTGCCTGTTCGCAGTTACTAAGTGCGAACAGGTCAAAACAGTCAAACCTAGCTGTTCGCACTTAGTAACTGCGAACAGCCCCAAAGCACAGGTTTGGGAATTTCACGCTTACTTTTGAGAATAGTTTGTTTTGACTCTTATTACATTTTTTTTTTTTTTTTTTTTTGTTTTATAATCTTATCTATCTCAAATTTTCTTCATTAGACTTATAAAAATTTTGAGATCCAATACATACTTAAGTTGGGCCTTATCCTGGCGAAATGAAATGTATAGGTGCGTAGATAGATGAAGAAGCCCAAACAAAAAATAAGGAGGGGGTTTTCATGATTTGGGCTCTATGAATAAGAAATAGATTTTGCTTCAAATAAAAGAAAGTCAAGTTGGAGTAGCCAGCATATCATATCTTATCAACTCAACATTATTATCATTTATTGTCGGCAATAAGCAATTAATACTAGTCCTACTCCTAGTAGTAGTATAAATTGATAAAGTAATGATACTAATAATAATTCAACTTAATTATGAGCATCAAATAGAGCTGTTAAGAAACAATTCACAAAATTAAAAATAAAAAAATAAAAATAGATTTTGTTGATTAGTGTTGAATTAGAGTAGTGAGCAGCGAGGCCCTACATATACATAATACAGTAGTCACTAGTATATATAGTAACGTGCTAACTTTTCTTATTACGTAAATCCAAATCATTGTTGGCTTATGTTTCCTACCTGTCCATATCTTGATAATGATATGTCATCTGTGCCTCTAATTTTTCAATCTAATCTTTTATTATGATTTTTCATGTTCCTCATTTTCAGATTTAAATAATATTACAATGCATATTACTCACCAATGATCATTACAATACTACTCCTATTACTCATTTTCAATTCACATATATATTGTACTCTCAAAAGCCCAGCTCAATTTTATATATATATTATTACAAATTTAAATATAGATTTTTGTTGAAACTTTTGAGAGTCATCTTTGTAAAAGATGGTCTCTCAAGAGAGCACCTGTTTTCAATTTTATGAGTCGACTACTGATCATTCTTAGATTATTAAATTTATATTTATCAAAATTTGACTTTTTTTTCTTAAAGTGACAAAAAAAAGACATTTTATACATTTGAAATTTCGATTTTTTATTTATTATGGGATTTTGTTTTTCTCATGTGGGAGCATTAAGCAAAAGTGTTAATAGAGGTATAAACATTATGATTTGATGCTTTTTTAGTTGAAAAAAAGGTAATTTGGTGGATTGTGCAAATGCTTTGAGGATGAATACTTACATATAGAAGAAAGTTACAAGTTATAATATATAATGTTATTAGCAAATGAGTCAAGTAGCTGCTAGCTGGTATTGGTTGGGATGAAGCATTGTATGACACCCCAATATTCGAAGATATTTGCAAGTAGCTGCCAATTATATTGATATTTGATACCCCAAAAGGCCAACCTCGCGTCTTACTCGTACCAGTATCATGTACATTATCCTACTACTATTTACTATTTACTATTTACTATATACTACTACCTCCTATTCACACAAAATGGGACATTTGGGTTGGACACGGTTTTTAAGAGTGAAATGGTGGGGTATTTTAATTGATTAAATTAATTGTAAAGGTGGTAGTTGGGTATTGAGAGCAGTAAAAATGGGGGTAGTTGGGTATTTTAATTGATTAAATTAATTGTAAAGGTGAGAATAAAAGTAGAAATGGGACATTTTGTACGAATTAGCCCAAAATTAAAATGTCCCATTTTGTGTGAATAGGAGGGAGTATTTACTATATATATTTAGTATCCACATCTCATGTAAAATTGGTAGCACCCGAGACTGGACCACTAAGCCAACTTTAGAGGCTATTTATAAGAGTGCTGTCTTTAGTCTCTATGTATAAGGTATTAATAAGGTAGATGTATATTCCTCTCCTCTACTTTTTCTATACAAAAATGTACACGCAACAACAGTATATATACTTAATTTATGCTTCTTATTAATATCTAATCACATACTAATCAACTCAATGATTTATTTCTTTAAAAATATGGCTCTTTTACTTTTTATTTTAAAATAATTTACAAGTAAAATTATTTATCGTAAATTACATAAATCAGATGAGTGAAAGATAAAATTATTGAGAACAATTTTTAAAAAATTTGACATTAATACAATCTAAAGTAGGTTCAGAACTTTTTAAATTTGATCAACTACTACAATGTAGTTAAGTAACTCATTATATAAATGGGTATCAGGTTTGAAATGAAATTAAAAAAAAATAAAAATAAATAAAAATAAAAATTTACAAGATTAATACTCCCTCCTATTCAATCTAAATGTCCCATTTAGTTTTTCACACTTGCCGATGCAACATTGTAACTCTTAATATCTAAAATTGTTCTTAATTAAATATTATAAAATTTTGATATTAATAATCCTTGTATTGAGACGAATCAAACAAGATCCCACATGATTATGTTTTAACTTATAGATTAAGAGTAAAATACAAATTAAGAGTGATGAATGAATAGTGCCAAAAAAAAATATGGGACATTTAGGCTGAATAGAAGGTAGTATATAATTAGAATTAGAATAGGAGATACTTAAATTTGAAGAAACTCAATCGCCTTTCCCTTAGCTTGATGGTATTGGTATGTGATATGTGCATTTAGGCAGTAAGGTATCTATGCGGAGCGAATGAAGACATTAAGAAAGGCATCAATTTCTGTACAATCTTGATACTCATTTGCTCTATCCTTTTCATTTATTTTGAATATTTTTTATTTTAATTTGTCTCGTTTAATTATTATTATTTGAACTTTTAAGTAATCATTTATATCTTATTTATATCACATTTATATATTTTAGCTTTCTTTTTAATATCATGTCGACAATTTATTTTTTTAATTATTTATTATCAAATATTTTCTTTGATGAAAAAACTATATTACGTCTCATTTTGTTTTAAGAGCTGCGAACATGTTGTCTGTTTGTTGACCTTTCCTCCATGTGACCAGCACATGCTAGTTTCATCTGTATTGTTTTCTAATAAATTTGTAGTATCATGCAAAATCCTATCCCTAGCTACATTATTTTCTGCATTGCTCTTCACATCTTCACCACATGCATATATATATATAACAACCAAGAACCAGGGCTGGCCCTGAGTATTTAAGGCTCCTGGGCGAAATTTAAATTATGAGTCGTCGCGATATATTTTTTCCGTTTTGTTTTATTTGCAATTTTATGATAAAAACGTCACAACGACATATAACTAAATAAAACGATAAAAGTATATATAAAATATAGATTAAAAAATTATAGAAGTTTATCTAAAATATTGGTTGTACCCACCAATTAAAATAAAATTAACGCAAATGAAATTAGTCAAAGAAACACACAATCAAAACAATACAAAAAAGGAAACAAAATGAAAATATAAAAAAAAATATATTCAAGAGATTTATAATTGTTGAAAAAGTACACTCACAAAAAATTTAAAGAGTATTTTTTAGGAAAATTATCTAAAGTTTAATGACTTAAAGTCCACTTAACTTTTTGTATGTCCAATTGTGCACACTATATTATAATTATTGCAATAATACATGTTTAAAATCATAACACATTTATACTCAAAAAAACAATCATAAAACATTGCATTTAAGACAAAAATTATGACATAGCTTAATGGTTAACAATCCTATTTACCAATTATAACAATAGTTTAGGGTTCAATTTCTCTTAAAGATGAATTATAAATACATCTTGTGGGCCTTGGGCGTAGGCTCGACTTGCCCTTGCCCAGGGCGGCCCTGCCTGGAACGACGACAAAATTTTAAATAAAAGGATTCATACAGCCGATATACTAGCAAATTATTTACTAAATAAAAATCAAACTACTAAATTTTTAAAATTGTGTAGAATGAAATAAATTTAAACAATAATAAAAGCTATATTCAACAAATGAAGTTGAAGTTTTCCTACAATTATTCTTTTTGAAAATAAACAAATGTTCTTTATGCCATATATTCACCTTGTAAATCTTCAAATAAAAATCACTATTAAAATTAAGAAAGCAAAAATATAAATACACATTAAAAAAATCTTGTTGCTAATTCACGGGAATTGAGGGGATTGTACACATTTTTTTAAAAAGAAAGTAGGCTCGACCCTGAACCTATTAATTATTTAATAACTTAAACGTATACTTTGACTATTAGTTTGTCTACATGTCAATATTTTATACTGGTATTTGCTAACCAGTATTAAACTTTAGTATGCTTGTATTAGTAGTAAATATTTGTAAGGCAAATAGAAGTCAAACAAAGAAAAGAAGGTTATTAGAGTATAAAATTAAGAGAATATTGTTGTTGTTAATGGTAAAAAAAAAAAAACTGTAAAGTGATAAAGAAAAAATAGACAAATCAGCTACCTCATTTTGGAGTAAATATTTACCCTTGCATAATGAAAGAGAAATATTTTCGTCATCTTCTCATTCATATCATTACATTCTTTATTATTTATATTTCATTTCCATACTCACCTCCACTTACGTTCATGTGTATAATTTAAACTTTATTTCACTTATAAAATATTTACCCTTAATATAAGCATGACAATAAACATGGTCATCGTCGATTAGCAAGGCAAAGCGGGCTACTGTCCAAGGCCTTAAATTTTTTAGGACCCTAAAATTTTATTTTAGTTTACAAGATTGATATTAACTTGAAATAAATATAGATATAATATTAATTTTCTAGCTCTAAAAGAAAGGCCACTTCAACTTCGTTGATATCAACAACACCTTCGGTTGGTAATTATGAACTGAATTATCCAGAAGGGTACGAGCCATACGACCAAGAATTACATGATTATGCGGAACATGTGGAAAGAGAAATACAAATTGAAGATGAAGAAGAAACCCAAGAAGAAGAACTAACAAAATCAGTTAATTTGTCCATACATTGGTAGCAACTATACCAGAACAGAGGAGGTACAACATGCAGATTCATTATTAACAAAAGATCAAATTAATATCTAAGTAATTTAAAAACAAAAGAATAAATAAATCCAACAAAAGAATAACTAAACGAAAATAAAGATAAAAAAACCCAGATCAATATCAAAAAAAACGAAAGAACTAACTAAAATTAGACTAAATATTAAAAATTAGACTAAGTATATATTAAAATTAGACTAAGTAGTAAAATTAGACTAACTAAAATCAAAGATTTTAAAAAACATCAAACTTAAATTAGACTAAGTAAGTATTAAAAAAAACCAAATAAAAACAAAAGATTAAAGATCCAAACTAACATGCAACAAAAACGAAATTAAAAATCTAAAAAAACACAGAGAAATTTTTAAAAAAACGAAAGAACTAACTAAAATAAAGTAATAAAAACAGAACAGTAGATAATCAAACATCAAACTTAAATTACACTAAGTATTAAAAAAAACGAAATAAATACAAAAAACTAAAGATTCAAACTAACATGCAAACAAAAACGAAAATTCAGATCTAAAAAACACAGATCAATATCAAAAAACGAAAGAACTAACTAAAATCAAAGATTTTAAAAAACATCAAACTTAAATTAGACTAAGTATTAAAAAAACCAAATAAAAACAAAAGATTAAACATTCAAACTAACATGCAACAAAAACGAAATTAAAGATCTAAAAAAACAGAGCAATATTTAAAAAACGAAAGAACTAAAATAAAGTAATAAAAACATAACAGTAGATAATCAAACATCAAACTTAAATTACACTAAGTATTAAAAAAAACGAAATAAATACAAAAAATCAAAGATTCAAACTAACATGCAAACAAAAACGAAAATACAGATCTAAATAAACCCAGATCAATATAAAAAAAAACGAAAGAACAAACTAAAATCAAAGATTTTAAAAAACATCAAACTTAAATTCGACTAAGTAATAAAATAAACGAAAAATAAACAAAAAATCAAAGATCCAAACTAACATGCAACAAAAGAGAAAATAAAGATCTAAAAAAACCCAGATCAACATCAAAAAAACGAAAGAACAAACTAAAATCAAAGATTTTAAAAAAACCAAACTTAAATTAGACTAAGTATTAAAAAAACGAAATAAAAACAAAAAATCAAAGATCCAAACTAACATGCAACAAAAACGAACATAAAAATCTAAAAAAAAACCCATATCAATATCAAAAAAACGAAAAAACAAACTAAAACCATACCAGAAGTATATGAAACCAGATTTATAAAAACCAGAAGAAATAGATCAAAGCCGAGTATATAAAACCATACCAAAAGTATAAAACCTAGATGAATGGATTTTCGAAAAAAATAAAAGCCAGAAGTATAAAACCCAAATCAATATAAAAGATGAAACCAACTATAAAACCGTTGCTCTAGAACATTTGAGAGAGAACCGTTGAGGGATGGGATGGGGTTAGGAAATCAAATCGCCATTAGAGAAATTAGAGAGGTCTAGAACATTTGAGAGACGAAGAGAGAGAGAGAGAGAGAGAAAATGAAAGATATAGAGAGAGAGAGAGAGAAAATGAATCGTTGGATTAGGGTTTTCTGAGGGATAGGGTGGGTAACTGGGTATTTATAAGTGTAACCAACGCCCCAGATTAAACAAGCAATGAATCTGACGGTTCAGATCAAAATGCAATTTAATTAGTATAGATGGGAAGGTGGGTTTTTAATGGGGTATTTATTGTGTAAAAAAAACGGTTGGGATGGGTAATTGAGAGAGTTGGGTAGGTAAGATTAGGTGAATTATTTAATGAGAGATTAATGGTAGGATAAAAATTAAATAATAGTAGGTACAAAAAGTTAATGAGATATAGAGTAGGATAAAAGTAGGAGTAGGTATAACTTTAAATGATTGGTTTGTGACCAAATAAGGAAATGTAGCAAGTAATAAGAAATTTCTCAAAATGGAATATGTAGTAAGTATTATGGAACGGAGGAAGTATTAGGTACTTTTTGACACTTTTTCCTGTTGTTATATTTTTGCATTCTTTAAATTATACTCCCTCCACCCCCTTTTTATTGTCCACATTCTTGTGGGCACGCAAATTAAGAAAAATGGTAGTTGGAGTATTTTAAGTGATTATAATAATTGTAAAGGTGGTAGTTGGGGTATTTAAGTGATTATAATAATTGTACAGGTGGTAGTTGGGGCCTTGTTTGTTTAGACCTCGAATTCGGACGAAAGTCGATCTTTGAATCTGATTTTTGTCGTTTCTTGCTGCTGTAAACAGAAGGTAACCCTTCTTGGACTTCTTTTTCAATTTACCATTATAATTATGCTCTTATTTTATGATTCTCATTAGTATATTCTTTATAGCTTGTATTAAACCCTAATTGTGAGTCTTGGTTGAATCTTGGAAAATTTATATGAATTAGTTATATGAGTCGTATTAAGAAAATTAGGAAAATGTTTAAGTATGTGATGATGATAATTTAATATTGTTTGATTATAATAGTAGATTTTTTAATATCTTGGTTTTATTAGGTTAGTGATGAATATATTGGATTATGAGAATTATGGAGATTATTATGAATAGCTGGAATCCTTGATATGAGTTAGGAGTACTCATGGTTTGGTATGGTGATAAAATGATTGAGTGAGTTAGTTATTATTGTTTTGGTCATATTGAAGTCTTTCAAAGATTCTTGGATTGTAGTTTAGATGAACAAAGAATTGTTAAATTGGAAGATACTAAGAGAATTATGGAGTCATACGATCTTTATAGAAAGATAAGCTAGTCTAGGACATGGTTACTATAACTGATGATATGTTGGGGGTTAGAATTAGTAACTTACGTAATTCTTTGAAATTCGAGATACTAGAATAAAAGCTTAAACTAAGTCGCGGTCGTAGGAGGAGATGCATCGAGTCATATAACCTAGTTTGTATAATCGAATTTTGTGTGCCAGTGTGTGATTTATATTTGTATGCTCCAGGAGACGACTACGTCGAGGAACCGTTCTAGTTGATTGCGGTGAATTGATCTTGGCTATCAAAAGCGTCGGATTTGGTGAGTAGTAGCAGTCCCTTAAAAAGGGTCTGGCCACACTATTGTTTTGAAAATGATTTTTATATATCAAATTGATTTGAATTGATGTTTATTGATGATGAACTGGTTATGAATGATTATGATATGGTCAATTGATCGGGCTCACGAGCTGGTCATTGACGGAGTAGAGGGAAAACCTCCCTTACTCGCTATTTTGAGGTGAATTGTCATTCAAATATTGACTAGCCTTACCCGAGAGTGACATAGCCTTAGAGCTATGGATGTTCCTCTCAACTAGACTCTCTGTGCGCACATAGATCTAGGAAAAGGATGTTGCTTTTGAACCTATGTTTTGAATTACTATGTTTTGTGTTTTGGATTGTTACTTCTCATTCAGTTTATCTGACTCCCTGTTGTCTCCTTATTTTAGATTGTGTACAGCTCGGTAGCAGACGGGATCGATGGGATATCTGAGTTTATGAGAGAGCGCTAGAAGCTCTTGCCAATTTGGAGTGTTTTCTTATGAGTATTAGAGTGATAATTGTAGAACTTTGTAACAGAATTTACTATATAGTTTTGAGTATTTGTATGTTCTTTTATAGCTTGTCGATGTGGACTTATATAGATGTTATGATTGAGGCTCGCTGCCGATGAGGTTTTGTCTATGTGAGACCCGATTTTTATAGGACTATATGTTGACTTTGACTTCATTTTGGGTTTATGAATACGTGATGACCCTATTTACCAAGTCAATGGTAAGTCGGGTTGTTACAATTTAGGTAAAAAATCTTTGCCAAAAATAGAAAGTGGACAATTAGAGTGAATTGACTAAATAAGGAAAGTGGACAATAAAAAAGAATCGGAGGGAGTATATCATAAAAGGGCCAAAGTTAAAATTACAAAGGGTTGCATTTTTAGTAGGGGGATCGGACTATCGAGCCTCTCCCAACCCCCATGTAGTTACGTTATGCCCTTGGTAACTATTGGTTTTTCTTAAGTTATATGAATTATTACTTTACTAGATAGTGCTCCGTGTGATGCACGTCTTAGTGAAAATTTCTGACATATTTAAATTAAGTACATGATTTTCTAATAACCTAAAAAGTAAAAAATCAATCAATATAGACAATACTCCCTCCAATTCACTTGTGTTGTCCCATTTGGTTGGGCACGGTTTTTAAGAGTGGAATGGTGGGGTATTTTAATTGATTAAATTAATTGTAAATGTGGTAGTTGGGTATTGAGAATTGGAAAAGTGGGATTTTAATTTGATTAAATTAATTGTAAAGGTAGTAGTGGGGTATTGGGAATTGGAAAAGTGGGGGTATTTAGGTAAAAAAAGATAGACAAAAAAAGAAATGGGACAATTGATATGAATTTGCCAAATAAGAAAATGGGACAACACAAGTGAATCGGAGGGAGTATTATAGATTACAAAGTAGTAAATTTAAAGAGATAAATATTAGTCATAATAACAATGACATTATTCAAACTTAGAGAGAAGGTGTCTGAAGAGGATGGGCGACTAAGCCATCACCTCCAGGCGTCTCATTTGTACCGGCACCGGAATCCAGACAACCGTTCATGAGAGGCGGCAAATCGAGTAGAGGGCGGGGAGGTAGAGGGAGAGGTGTAGATATCAGTATCTCAACCATGGAGACTCGAAGTGGAGCGAGCAAACACCAAATTAGGGCTGAAGAAGATATGCAACTGGGTTCGACCAATTCGAAGGGGAAAAATCAGTTCCTGGAACAGGACTTCTCAGAGGGGACTTTTTCAGATGATGGGAGAGAAGAGGAAATGAGGGCGGAACTTGATTCAGTGAAGAAACAGCTCGATGACCTCAGAAGCATTATCCAGAAGCCGACATCGCTGAATTCTCAATCTGCCCAAATTGAACCAGACGAAGGAGGCAAAGAAGAGATTCCAGCTTTAATCTCGTCTCACAACCCGGATTCGAGGCCAATCAACCAGCTTAATTTATGGAGAGATAAGGTAATAAATCCTAAACCCACCACTGGAATGCAATTGAAATTCATTCCCCCTGTTATTGAGAATGGAACCCAAGTAGTTCATATAGAGACTAGTGATGCTGTTGAATTAGTAAGACTTTGGGAACGTGCTGTGGTTGTATATGTTGTAGGTGGAAATGTTACAATAGACATTATTAGAGGATACATTAGGAAACATTGGTCTTGTGTTAATATGCCTACCATCCATTCACATGAGGAAGGGTACTTTATAATGAGGTTCAGTACAGATGATGAATGTGATACGATTCTAAAAGGAGGGCCATATTTCCTAAATAGAGCTCCAATGATTGTGAAGAAATGGACAATGAATTTTGATTTCAAGGAGGAGATATTGAGAGTTATTCCAGTTTGGGTCAGGTTACCGAGTCTCCCCCTCCACTGTTGGGGGGAGGACTCCTTAAGTAGAATTGTTAGTGCGGTTGGTGTTCCTATCCTTGCAGATGAGTGTACCGCAAAGCAAGTGAAAGTTTCTTATGCTAGGGTCCTCGTGGAAGTGGACATCACCCAGGACTTCGTGACCGATATCAAAGTGAGGGATAATAATGGTCGTGAATTCACACAAAAAGCTATTCCCGAATGGCGCCCTTATTTTTGCAGGAAATGTAACAAAGTGGGACATGTGTGTAAGGATGACGTAGGAGAAAACAAGAAGCAAAATCAAATAGGAGTAGAAGAGGGTAAAATGGGAGGGCAAAAAAGAGCTTGGATTCCAGCTAAGCTTGCACAACTTGTGAAAGGGGTCTCTAATATTCAAGAGCTTAGAAACAAATTGGGGGAGCAGGACAGTATTGAAAGAGACACGAACATAGAGATAGCAAGGGGCTGCACACAGGAAACAATAAACCTGCACACAGGGACTGAAATAGAGGCTGCCAGCCTCCTTCTTGCGTCAGAGAAAACCGAAACAGAGGCTGTCCAGAAACGTGTGACTGAGGAAACAGCAGATTTTGAGGGGAATGATGGTAAACAGCAAGGTGTTGATGAGGAGGGTTGGTCTCCTGTCCCTCCTAGCAGAATAGCAAAAAGAGGCTGTCCATGTTCCACTAATATCAGCATTGTACATGGGGGTATGGATTCGAATAGTGAGCTTAAACACAGTAGCAAGAAAACAGGTACAGCAGCAGAATTAATTCTTCAAAGGGACGGGAGCCCTCATACTCCCTCCCCGAAATGATTATTGCCACTTGGAACGTGAGGGGCATGAATAGCCCCATCAGAATCAAGGAAGTGAAAAAGCTCCTTGATAATTACAATGTTAGTGTGGTGGGTTTGTTAGAGACAAAAGTTAAAGAGCCGAATGCAAGTAAAATTCAGAAGAAGTTGGGGAGTACGTGGAATTGGAACATGAATTATAATACTCATGAGAAGGGTCGTATATGGGTAGGGTGGAGACATGATAGGTGCAGGCTGGAGCAATGTGATACGCATCAACAATATATAGCTACCAAAATCACCCCATTAAACTCGCACAACTCCTACTATATTGTTTTTGTGTATGGTCTCCATAACGTCCGTGATCGTAGAGATATGTGGAAGGAGATGGGCAAGCTAAACTTCAATGATGCTTGTTTATTTGTGGGGGATTTTAATGCCGTTTATAAAGATGAACACAGGATAAATGGGACTCATGTGTCTACTTATGAAACTTACGACATGCTTCAATGGATGAGTAGTATGGACCTTCACCCAATTGCAGAGAGGGGTCATCATTACACTTGGTCCAATAAAGAAGAAGGAGATAACCGTATCCTCACAAAGATTGATCATGCGATAGGGAATCTCAAGTGGCTAACCGATTTTCATTATGCGACTGCTCATTATGCTAACCATCAATCCTCAGACCACACCCCTGTGATCGTGAATCTTGAAGAGCATAAGCACAAGCAAAGCAAGCCGTTCCGCTTCTTCAACTATTTGTGTGAGCACCAGGATTTTCTAAAGGAGGTTGAGATAGGCTGGAATACTAGGGTGAAAGGCACGGGTCTCCATCGGTTGTGGCACAAGATGATAAATGTTAAAAACAGGCTGAAGCTCCTTCACTCCAAGGAGTTCGGGGGGATCAGAGATAGAATCACAAAATGGGAGAAAGAGTTGGACCATATCCAAACGGACTTGCAGACTAACCCTACTAATGTTGTTTTGCATAGACAGGAAAAAGAGGTAGCTGCTCAGGTTCGTAAATGGAAGAGTATAGAGGAGAAAGAGCTTCACCAGAAAGCTAGAGTTAACTGGATTCGTCATGGAGATGATAACTCCGCTTATTTTCATGCAACCATTAAAGAGAGGCAATCGTCCAATAGCATTCATGAGTTGCAAGATAAGGAGGGGAAATGGCTCAATAGCTCCGAGGAGGTCCAGAATGAGATAATTCAGTTTTACAAAAACCTACAGGGCACAGCCATTCCGAATCTGGAAGTGATTGATAGGAAGGTCATGAGAGATGGGGATCAGCTAGATAATCAGAGTAGCCAAATGCTTATCCAGCCGGTGACAGATAAGGAAATCAAAGAGGCTCTCTTTGGGATGGATGATAACAAAGCCCCGGGCATATATGGTTTTAATGCGTGCTTTTTCAAGAGAACGTGAGATATCATTAAAGAGGACCTCACTACTGCCATCAAAGACTTCTTCACGAGCAGCTCCCTCTTCCAGCCTTATAACTGCACATCTGTTACCCTTATTCCAAAATCTGAAAATGCAAACAGAGTGGGGGACTTTAGGCCTATTGCTTGCTGCACAGTGGTTTACAAGATCATCTCGCGCATTCTTGCGGGTAGACTTCAAAAGGTGATGGGGAGTGTGATTGATCAAGCCCAATCAGGTTTCATCCCAGGTAGACAAATGGCAGACAACATCCTTCTAGCAGCTGAGCTCATAAAGGGTTATACTAGAAAAAACAACAGTCCGAGATGCATGATCAAGATGGACCTTAGGAAGGCGTATGACTCCATTAGTTCGGATTTTTTGTTCACTGTCATGAGTGAAATGGGGTTTCCTCCTAGATTTACCGACTGGATCAGAGCTTGTGTCTCCACGGTGTCGTTCTCCATCCTAATCAATGGGCTTCCCCAAAAACCGTTTGAGGCTAGGAAGGGGTTACGACAAGGAGACCCTATCTCCCCGTATCTGTTCGCCATTGCTATGGAATACTTATCTAGGCTTATGCATTTACAAAGCAAGTCAAAGAGCTTTCATTTCCATCCCAGATGCAAGAGGGCCAATGTTACTCATCTCCTTTTTGCCGATGACCTTCTCATGTTCTGCAGAGCGGACCAAGCATCAGTCCAAAACATGATGTGCACTTTTCATAGATTCTCTAAAGCGTCGGGGCTGGAGGCAAACACAAGCAAAAGTAATGCCTATATCTCAGGGATAGACAACCACACTAAAGAGCAGATTTTACATTTCCTCACAATGGAGGAAGGCACCTTCCCCTTCAGATATTTGGGGGTTCCCCTGCACTCCAAAAAGCTTAATGCTCGTGATTGTAGACCCCTGGTGGATAAGATCGTTGGTAGGATCGGCTACTGGTCTTCTAGATTACTCTCTTATGCAGGAAGGATCCAGCTGGTTCGGAGCGTTATTAGGGGTATGATGAATTTCTGGGCTCAAATTTTCTGTCTGCCGAAAAAGCTCCTCAAAATGGTGGAAAGCATCTGTAGGTCGTTCATTTGGTCCGGTAAAGAAGGCATAACTAGGAAAGCTGCTGTCTCCTGGAATCAAATGTGTTTGCCTTACTCTAAAGGTGGGCTCAACTTACGAGACATGTACACTTGGAACAGGGCCGCTCTTCTTAAACACTTATGGAACCTTGCTAGGCATAAGGAGAACTTGTGGGTGAAATGGATTCATAGCTATTATTTGAAAAACTGCGGGATTCAAGATGTTACCCCTTCCATTCATGCTTCCTGGAGTTTCAAAAAGATCATCAAACAAAGGATCTTAATTGAACAACTGAGGGGCTGGGAGAACATCACCAACAGAGGCACCTTCTCGATTGGTAGAATCTACGACATCCTCATTGCAGATACTCCTAAGACGACCTGGGGGAACATTATGATCAAGAATGTGGCAAGTCCTAGTGCTCGTTTTATCACCTGGCTAGCAGTGTAAAACCGGTTAGCCACAAAGGATAGAATTGACAAATGGATGCAGCTGAATGATGACCTGTGTGGGGTGTGTAAAGGAGCTAGGGAATCAACCAAGCATCTTTTCCTGGAGTGCCCGAATGCTAAGAATATCAGATCCAGTCTGTTTAGCTTCCTCCCTCCTCCGCTTGACAACCTTGACTTCCAAGAAGAGATTCAGCTCATGAGTAAACTCAACAGAAAGAAGACAGATCGTGCAAAACTTATTGTTGGGTTATGGACGGAAATGATCTATTGCATTTGGATGCAAAGGAACAAAAATATTTTTGACAATCATAAACTCGTTTTGAAGGATGTAATTGATTGTATAGTTTTTAGAATTGCAGGAAGAGCAAACAGTAGAATGTTGGATATGCTTGTAACTACGTAGGTAGCTTTTTGGGGTTTTTGGGCTAGCGCTCTCGTTTTTTTGAGCGGTAGCGTTTTTGGTTGCTTGGCGGGAGTTAATTTCCTTCTGAGCTTTTGTTTGTATCTCTTTCTGGTATATAATACAAATCATTTGGCAAAAAAAAAAAAAACAATGACATTATTAAATTTTTGAGGGAAAATTTTTATTGAGCTCGTGACATATAAGCAATTTTAAAAAGTGATAATGTCATTCATGTTTTATTCTAGTATAGTTATAAATATAGATTAGTGTTTTTTATAGAGTAGTTGAAATATTAAAAAAAACAAATGGTGTCTTACGTAGTACGTTACTCGCATATCCTAATTCCTTAGACTTTTATTTCAGTAGAATGTGTTTGGTTTCATTCAATAACTTTTCAAAACAATTTCCTTTTTTAGATGGAAATTGGGTCGGGGTTAATAATAAAAATATAATCCAAAGTATATTCTTTCTTTTAGGAAAGGGAAGATTAAAAAATTTATTAACCAGTAGGTGTACGGTTAAGATTCATGAATGAGTTACTGACTCTGACACAGTAGTTAAGACTAAAAAAAACAATAGTACTTCACTAATCTACCTTGGTTCAACTCTTAACCCTGATTAACTATACTTATATTGGTTAGAGTTGGATGTAAATAATTAATCCGCTGGTCTTAAAGTCAGTGAAAGAAAATCTTCAAAAAAAAAAAATAAATAAATAAATCAATAAAAATATCAAAATAATATTTTTTTATTTTAATTTTCAGTAAATTAAGTGAGCTTGAATTGAAGAAAGAGAGTGCGTTGAGAGAGAAACAGAAGGAAGACCAAAAGAGGTGTTTGTATGAAATGCAAGCACATCCAAACTGTGAAATTGCTATAGTTTTCTTAGGGTTGGCTCAACTGCTTTTATTTTTCTGGAATTTGATTTGATTATTGGTTTAGTCATCAAATCCTAGCATACATTGCGTTTTATGATTGAATTGAGCTGAACTTCAATCTTTGTTGCTAGTTTGATCTTTAAAATTATGGTATGAAGCTTGAAATTGTGGTTCTGAAATCGAGAACAAGAAAAGGCAAATGCAAGTGAGAACAAATATGGAGATTTGATGGAAAAATCGAATGAAATAAGTGTATAAGTGGATCTAGTAATCCGAAAAATATGGAGTCAAGAATGGATCAGTATGAGATCATGGAGCAAATTGGTCGCGGTGCATTTGGTGCCGCCATTCTTGTTAATCATAAATTAGAGAAGAAAAAGTTAGTTTGAAAGCTTTTGTTTAGTTTTTTTTTAATATGTTTTTGAGTTCGATTTTAAAGATTTTTTTGTTTCTGCAGATATGTATTGAAAAAGATTAGACTTGCTAGACAAACTGAGAGATGTCGTCGATCTGCTCATCAAGAGGTATCAAATTGGGATTAATTTATGGATTCAAAACAAGTAAGATGTTTGAAAATTTTTCTGATTGTTTTGTGGTTGTGTTATAGATGTCACTTATTGCTCGCATTCAACATCCCTACATAGTTGAATTTAAAGAAGCCTGGGTGGAAAAGGTAGGTTTAGATTGTTTTAATTTATGGATTCAATTTTGATTTAATTATAATACTACTTTATAATTGTTTTGATAAATGCAGGGCTGTTATGTTTGCATAGTAACTGGTTATTGTGAAGGTGGAGACATGTGAGTCTATATCTGCAATTTGGAATTAGATTTCGGATTAATAAAGTTAATACTTGTATAGCATTTTTAAATTGTAAATTCTCAACAAGATGACTCAACAATGGAATTGCTAAACTGAACTTGTTTACTATTCATGTAGCTTGTATAAATCAATACAAATTTTTGATGATTTAAGATGTGTATAATAATACATTTTGGTACTGTCTTGGGTTTAATTATATTTCAGGGCTGAGTTGATGAAAAAGGCAAATGGAACTTATTTTCCGGAAGAGGTATTAATTTTCATGTCTTCAAGAATTGAAATTTGAATTTAGAATTCAGAATTGCTCAATTTGTGACAAATGGTTTTCTTAGAAACTCTGCAAGTGGTTTGCGCAATTACTGTTGGCCGTTGAATACCTACATTCAAATTTTGTCCTCCATCGAGACCTTAAAGTATGTGAATACCTTGGATTAGTTATACTGTTTTTCTTCTTTGTCCCCTTAAATGAATGTTTACTTAATTCTTCTACTATCATATTTGCAGTGTTCCAATATATTTCTGACAAAAGACCAGGATATTCGTCTTGGTGGGTGCTTTTTAATTACTATTGGAGTCAGTTTTTCTCTTTGTGGTCTGGTTTGTGCTTGTATTGCATTAGAAAATCGGTAAAAATATCTTCTTGTGGGTAAATGCAGGTGATTTTGGGCTTGCTAAAACACTCAAAGCTGATGATTTAGCTTCTTCTGTAAGTAGTTCTGGACATTATGAATTTTTTACTAAATATTGTCTTACAACTATGTTCAACAGTTGTCTACTTGTCAATGCTTGTGTATTGCTTTCTCTGTTGTGTTGTAATTTTGTCTATGAAATGGGAAAATATAGTGGATAATCATTTTGTAGAGGGTAGGGACGAGTATGATCTTAATTTGAATCTTCTGCTAACATATCGTATTTGTGCTTTAGGTGGTTGGAACTCCTAATTACATGTGTCCTGAACTGTTGGCGGACATACCTTATGGCTTCAAATCTGATATTTGGTCCCTGGGTATGTCAATCTGGGTTCTTCTTTTGGGCTGTTAGTACATGGTTTCCTAGCTATGTTAAAACTAATTTGATTTCTTTGATCAGGTTGCTGTATGTACGAGATGGCGGCTCATCGCCCGGCATTTAAAGCATTTGTGAGTTTCCTGTTTTTGTCTTTGAATTGAGCTGATTACTTGTTCATAGTTAGAATTGATTAAGTATGCTCAGGAACTTGTGTATATTATGCATTTTCTTCTTAATTTGGGTTTTTGTTGGCTGAGACAAGTATTGACTGGTCACTTGAGCGTTTCCTGTCTCTGTCTTTGAATTGTGCTGATCACTTGTTCATACTCAGAATGAATTACTTGTTTTCAGGAACTTGTGTGTTCTTATGGATTTTCTTCTTAATAGGTTTTATGGATTGATCACTTGTATCTTCTCCTATGTCCAACACTATTCTGTAGTTAGGATTAGGAATTTTAACTTTGTTAGTCGTAATCTGGCCTTCACTTCATGATGCGTTCTTTAGGATGACTAATATTTAATATTCTTTGTTGTAATTTTTGTGAGTGGGTTGAGGCCTATAAATTGTTCCATATATGGAAACGTTCTGCGTTCCAATACTTTATAGCTTTTGAGATCAAAGCTTTAATATTGTTGTCATTTTAGTATTTATGTATTCTGCTCTATACTTCTACCTTTTCTCGATTGATTGTATGAGTGCAGAGACTTAGGTTTATTCGTTTCAGGACCTTGTCATGTTTTCATTGTAATTACATAATATATTTGCATTTTGAATGTCTGGATGTCACAATTGTGACTACGTTTACTTGCTTTTCTAAGTGTCTCGATCTTGATTTCAAGGAATCTAGATTTTGTACTTTATAATTGTTGGATACGGTGATTGATAATCCCAATTTAAGTATATTAATGATGTGGAAGGATTAGAGGCATGAAATGACATATGGGTGTATTTGAAGGATTGATGAATCTATGCATGGTTTGTGTGTCAGGACCTAATGGTCGCTCGACCAAGCTAAGTCACTCAACCAGGTCGAGCAGAAATGCTGAAGCTACTTATCTCATTCTCATCTCTCGCTTGACCTGCGCTCGACCTCACTTAAACCACTTGACCGGGTCAGCAAATATGTTGAGCATACGCTGTTATTTTTCAAAGTACTTATCATTTCTATATCCTCTGGTTCTAAAGCCTATAAAAGACTGTATATCATTGGTATGAATTAGCTTGATCAAATTGATCATATCAATTGGGAATTTGAGTGTGAGTGCCACAACAAATCTTAGGGTTTCTTTTCTAGTGTGAGTGCCACAACAAATAAAAGTGAATGGAGAAAAAGAATTGATGTGGACGACCACTTGATATGATCTATTAGCTCATGTGCCAATCTTTTGGGTTTAGGGCTTTGCATTATTATTGTTATTGTATAATAATAGTTCTTTTAATTGAGTTGGCTGTTTCTTTGGTGATGATTAGCAAGAGGTTGCACACTTTCACACTTGTTTTTTCTGGTTTATTTCATTTTGGTGTGTGTTCTTGGATAATTCCTATTAAATCCACTTTCTATTTCATATTTATGATAATGTGGTATTCAACAACTTTATTGCAGGATATGGCAGGATTAATTAGCAAGATAAATCGATCGTCTATAGGCCCCTTGCCTTCCTGTTATTCTCCTTCAATGTAAGCCTAGCAAATTTTTACTTCTTCTCTAGCCAAATGATTATTAGGTTTGTTGATATAATTAGCTGTTGAATAATGCTGACATGACTATTATTTGTTTTTTCATAAATCATTGAATTCCTCAACCCCGCCGATTGCTTGAGCTTTTGAACCTCTGTTTGAAGCCGTTATTTTATTAATATTTCGTTTTTGGTTTTCGGATGTGAGTAATATATGTTTTTTCATGCGCAGCTCTCTCTGCTTTTGCAATTAATTTGAAACTAGTTTTTTATGCTTACTTGCTGCCTATTCACTTTTATGAAGCTTTCTTTCTTTTTTTTTTTTTTTTTTTTTTTTTTTTTTGAAGCTTTAACATACTGCTTTTAATATCTTATCTGTGGATCTTTGCAATCATAGGAAGACTCTAATCAAGGGAATGCTGCGCAAAAATCCAGAGCATCGCCCAAGTGTATGGATCTTAACGTTCTACTCTAGTAATTTTTAATTTTACTCTAGAGATTTCTTGCTGATCAATTCATTTAATTTGAACAGGCGTCAGAGATTCTGAAGAACCCTTACATACAGCCTTATGTGAGCCAATACCGAACTACCAGCTCTCCATCTCCTGAGAAACCAATATCTACTTCTCGTGGAATACGAAAACCCATGATTGAAAGCCAGAATAGCAGCAGTTCTTGTAGTGATAAAGAAAGTTCTGTTTCAACTGAGAAAAACATTCCGGTCATAGTTTACTGTGAGAATAAGGCCACTGAAACAGATATTGCATCTGATGATGATGATGTAGATTTTGAGAATTCAGCTCAAAATCATGAACAGCAATGTGCTGCTGAGTGTGCAGGCAATATGCATGAAGAAGTCTTGAAATCTGCTAATAACGAACCAAAATCCAACAGTGAAGCTAAGCCATCAAAGACCATAAAAAATATCATCATGGCTCTTAGGGATGGAAAAACTAGAGAGAATAGTTCTCCTGTGCGAAGTAACAGAGGAAGAGCTGTGCAAAGAGCTAACATTGAAGCATCGCCCAAAATCCCCAAGCCCACCATTGTTCCACCTACTGTCAAGCATGCTCCTGATTTTCAAACAGTTGCACCTGCTAGGATCAGTCCTGATTCTGCAAAAAGAGTTCATGGATCATCTCCTCTGAAGCATCAGGTTATAATTCATTGTCTTTTACAGGGAAACTTGGTCAAAGTCAACTGAAATATCAACTAAAAATACTCAATAGCCTACTCTACGTCATCTGAATATGTCCTAAACTTTCAATGGTTAATTAAAAGTAACTTGTATCTAATGCTGGAAAATTAACATAAGAAAAGAAAAATGAAACAAATATAATACAGTTTGAACATGACAT
This sequence comes from Amaranthus palmeri, assembly GCA_019776075.1. Taxonomy (NCBI): domain Eukaryota; kingdom Viridiplantae; phylum Streptophyta; class Magnoliopsida; order Caryophyllales; family Amaranthaceae; genus Amaranthus; species Amaranthus palmeri. The sequence continues at coordinate 24,961 of JAAKBH010000970.1, forward strand.
GTACATCAAGGAATTTCCATTCTCAAATGTTCTATGGGTTATTCTTAGCTAAGTTGAAAGTTAATGGTATATGTTTGTGGTGATGCTTAGTTATTGTTTTTGGGATAATGAAGTTGTTTGGGGCATTTTTCCTCTATATGTTTGTGTAATTGCAAAGCTTGTTCATATTTGGTTGCTCTTTTTTTGGCAGTTACCAATTATTGAATCCTCACCTAAGACAAAACCTAGACATGAAGTGTTTCCTTCACCTGGACCCACCAAACAAGTTGCAGAAGATGGAATTTCTGGTAGGCCAAGACAAAAAACTCCACCGTCCAATGTCGGAAGGCGATCTTTTTCAGGAAGGCTAAAGCAAGTGAGTGCTGATGTTTCCAATGTGATAAATGATCCCAAAAAGGTTCTCAGTGAAATTGCTCAAGAGCCCGAGAGCAGTGGTGTGGCGAGCAAAATCCCCTTGGCAAACTCTCCAGATGATGTTAAGAATGAATCAGGAAGATGTCCGAAGGTACCTTTAAAAACAACTCGAACTGATAGCAGCAATTCTGTATCTTCTTCTTTGTCCATGCAAGCATTTGAACTCTCAGATGATGCATCGACTCCTTTTAAGATCTTATTGGAGCACGCTATCCATGATTGTGAAGTAGTGAGCCCCTCTGAACAGTTTGGATCTCAGCGGCCAAGCAGTGCTTCTGCATCTATTTCGTACCTTAAGATTGATGAAAACAATTCTAGCAATGCTGCTTGTGATCATGACGTAGTGAATGACAGTATACATGCTGAGGTTCATCGGCCAAGCAGTGCTTCTGCATCCATTTTGCAGGATAGTTTTACCAATTCTACTCATTATCAAGATGCAGTCACCCACACTCAACGGTATGATTCGCATCAAGCAAATAGTGGTTCTGCTTCTTACTTGTATCCTGAGATTCCTGGAAATAGTTCGAGCAAAGCCATGTATGATCGTGGGATAGGAAAGCATGTAGAAAGAGAATTGAATTGGCCGAGTAATGTCTCATCATCCCAATTGTGTCGTGAGATGCCTGAAAAGGTTTATGGTAAATCTCATCACGATAGTGAAGCTGCACTATGCTTTGTCGAGACATTTTCCTTTTCTTCTAGCTCTCTATCTGGCACAGATAAGAATTTACAAAGAGACAGTCATCGACTTAATAAGCCTTTGTCGTATACACTAGACACTGACTCAAATGGCAGCCCTGATTATCAAAATGTAGGTTTTGCTAATGTAGGTTCTGCATCTTATGCATCATTGAGTCGACCATCCAGGAGTCCTCAGGAATTATCCAGTGTGGGTGTTGGACCTACTGGTAACGTTGTTACTGAAGGTACATCATTATTTCCTCCACATAAGAGTCATGAGGAACTCGCAATTTGTAAAAATTACTCCTCTCCCAACAGATCTTCTGGTAGATCAGATCACGTGCCATGCTCAAATCCTGTTTCTCCACCTCCATCCGAAGGTGATGACAAGTTTACAGTCAAGGAATTACTGTCAACCGAAGAAGATAATTCTGCTTCAACTGTGTCTGTATTGTCATCCAAAAAGAATATGAGTAAAGATGGTGAGTTAATATTCCAGAACACATCACCTGAAAAAGCTCCTGCCACCAGTCCTCTTGTTTTTGAAGATGTTGTACATGTCACTCGCCGTAATAATTTCCAAGCTGATGGTGAGGAGTCATTTGTGGAAACTGTTGAGAGAAAGATGGATGCCGGCACCATGGTGAACATGATCAAGGATGAGAGGGACGAGAGCAAAATGAGCTCTCCAAGCTGTCAGACACCTTCAAATTGCTACCGCACTGTGACACCAAGATCAGAGTCTCCTATGAGATCAGTCCTTTCCAATGATCGTGAATGTACAAAGCTTGATGTTAAAAGCTCAGAGCGCAGTCTTGAAAGCTCAGATACTCCACAGCAAGTGAAGCCTCAGTCGGGTGAGTCTCCATTCAAGGAAGTTATGGATGTGAAATCTTTTAGACAGAGAGCAGAGGCTCTTGAAGGGCTACTTGAATTATCTGCCGAATTATTGGAGCAAAATAGGCTAGAGGAGCTCGCTGTTGTATTGAAGCCTTTTGGCAAAGATAAGGTCTCCCCTAGGGAAACGGCCATATGGTTAGCTCGGAGTCTCAAAGGCATGATGATTGAGGACTCTTCTCGTGCTTCGTAATCTGCTACTAAGTCACTGATATAGTGTCCAACACTAAGCTGTCCATGCTTACTATTCTTCTTTGTTGTCATTTTTTGGCCTTAAAAAAAATCATATTCCCCTTTCGTGGAATTTTTTGAAGAGAACCAAAAAAATTTCTCTGCCTCTCCTCCATTTTTTAGATACATCATGATGTACATAATCATGACACTAATCAATAAGGTTATGTTTTTTTCCTATGAATTGTACCAATATGTTGTAATGTTGTAGCACATATATGAGCTTCTGAATTCTCCCACAAAAAACTATTCATGCATTCGTGATTTCAAGCTTTTCTTTCAGAAAAAAGGGGGTTTATATTTCTAGTACTAATTTTAGTAGTCTTTAAACATTAAATATTGCCCTTTACTTTAAGGGGTAACTAAAAACTTATTTGACATTATTTATGAACTTTTGAAAAGAAACTTTTAATAATAATTTTTTAAACTGCAAATCAAGAAAAATTTGACTTTAATAGTAGTATTAAATATTGATATAATTATTTTACGATTAAAACTACTCTTGTAAGATCGGATCTTTGGATCATAGGATGGTAGAATAGTAGATCAGAATCGAGATTCTAATAACTATGCTTGCATTTGCAATTGTATTATGTAGTAGTGAATATAGGAAAAAAGAATGAGGCTCCAAGACGTAGAATATGGTTTGCAAATGGCACACACCAAAGAGACAACAACACAGAACAAGAGAAAACAGACAGGACTGATCAGCACTGTCCGACCTTCACAGCTGCTTCAGGGAATGACAAGAGTCATAGGCCACCCAACAGGGCACCTAAAGACTGGATAATAAGCCCAAGATTACATATCCATGGCTCAAACACTAATAACATAGCCCAAGCTCAAGAAATACAGAAAGGGGCAAATCCTTCAAAAACAGCAGGAATTTTGAGGAAGATGTCTACACCAAACCTTGGTGAAAGCAAGGGAGGAGGAAGTAAGACCATGGGCACATTCCAGGAAGGGTTAGCTTGCCCTACATATCAAACAACATGGGTGGAAAGCTCAGAGCAATCAAATAAGAGCCAAGAAGCCAACCCTACCACTGAAGACAGGACAACAGAGACATCTGTCAAACAGCCTACTTTGGGGCACGTGCTGAGCACACACCTGAGTCAACCTGAGTCAGACCAGGGTGGATATGACATCTTGGTGCATGGACCTAGGAGTCAAGGCCCCAGGACCCTCCTCATAATACACCAGGACCTGCAGGGAGGTGCATGAAGGAAGGCTGCCAGCCAGTTTCAGCAATAATAAAAGACTTAGCCAATTTTTCTTATTTTTCAGTTTTTAAAGTGTGCACATGTAAGTAGACCTGGGAAAATTTGATCCGACCCGAAAATGGACCCGGGACCCGACCCGCTAAAACCCGAACCCGACCGATCCGAAAGCGACTTAACCCGAAACATGACCGACCCGATAATTACCCGACCGAAAATGACCCGACCGGCAACCGACCCGACCGACCCGTTTTGACAGGTCTAATGTCAATTTTTAGAGTAATCTCAATGTTAGAATTCATTTCAAATTAAATTTTTTTTTTCAACTTATCTAAACATATTGACTATATCATTTGAACCTTAAAACTCATTAATAGATCTTAAAAATACGCAATTAACATCTTTTTATCCATCGTAATTATTTTTCTTAAAAAAAGGACATTATAATCATCTTAATTGAATACATATATCTTGTTAAATCAGTCAAATGAGTTTTTTGTTCTTCTACATTTCAGTAAGCAAATCGATATAATTTATAAGAACGTTTTGCACATTTGAATGAGCTTTTTAGAAAAGAAATGTCGCTAGCTTAGATTATAAAACGTGTATCATATAAATCGAAATAAGTACTTAGTTATTTGTATATCTTTTCAACTTGAAATTGTGAAAATATTTTTTATGAGAAAATGAGAAGATATTTAACGTCATTTTTATCTAACGTTACAACTTAAACAAACGCAATAACTTTTTATAAAGCACGTATATTACAAGTCCTTCAAAATAAATATTAATTTACTTATTTTCTTTACACTTAAATGAACCTGATATACCGACTAGTTTTAGAAAATCGCACATCTGGTTTCTCTAATGTGACACGTACCTTACAAATCCAACTATACATAGAGCTTTAAAGTTTAGACAACGAGCGCCACAATTACTGATTTCTTATAACTTGAATTCAATCACATATAAGGCTTTAATACCGTGTTAATTGATATGTGGATTAATGTCATAGGGATGAAAAATAGTTTTTATATTAAAAAAGTTTCATAAATAATAAAATATGGAAAAATCATTTTTTAAAATTTCATAAGGCATAACCCGTTGGGTCAAACCGACCGACCCGGAACCGAGAGTGACCCGATCCGAAAATGACCCGACCCGAGAATGACCCGACCCGAAAATGACCCGACCGAAAGTGACCCGACCCGTAACCCGTCCGACCGACCGTTTTCCCATGTCTACATGTAAGGCACGTGGGCTTTTTAGGCTTAGGAGGTCATATGACCGTTATATTTTGTTATTTTGCCTATATAAGGAAAGGCTCATTGATTGTAAAGACAGATTTGATTTTAGTTTCAATATACTTGAGGTAATTCAGAAAAGGTGTTTTTCTATTTTTGGGGTTTGCTTGCAAATTGACATCAAAGTTGTGGAGCAACTTTGATCCTTAAGGAAGAAGGGTTGTGGAGCAACCTGGTTTTCCTCAAAGGGTTTAGCCAAGACCTGGAAGGTTTGGTTGTCACACAAACATAAAGGATCATTCAGCATAGTTCATCCAAGAGGGTCACCATCTAGAAAATCAAGAAGCTGGTTCTTGGTGCATATCATTGTCTGTGCTTATTTTAGAGTTTTCAAGGCATCTACCATTAGCCTCTAAGGCTGTTCTTGCAACCTTACAAAACAAAGGCTCTACACAACCTTAGTTTTGTATCAGGCTTCAAGAGGTATATAGATTATACATTTTCGAATACTTGTGAGGATCCAAGGGGGGTTAGGGGACTGAGATTAGTTACTATTCATAATTAAGTGTGATTTCGGTGGTGTGTTCTTTAAGCCTTTTCTGCTCATTGCTTGCATTGTGTAGATACTTGGAAACTTAGCCATGCTTAAAATATTCATTCTTGCCTATAAGCAATACAAAGTCAAACATATCTAACCTCATACCTAATTTTACTAAGAATTTTAAGTTTTTAACTAATATCAACTTTTACCAAGTATTTTTACATTATATCTAATTTTACCAAGTATTTTAGCTGAAATCTAATTTTGACTAGCTGATATCCAATAGATACTTTACTCTTAGATAAAGATGTTCATTCGGGTTGTGTGTTGTGCCGGGTAGGGGTGTTCAAAAGTACCCGACCCGACCCGTCGACCCGCTTTATAAATGGCGGGTTAAAAAATAAAAATTGAAAACTTCGGGTCGGGTACCCGACCCGCATTAACCGGGTCGGGTCACGGGCCGAGTTAAAATTGATCCGGGTACCCGCTAATGACCCGGTTAATAGTTAGTATACATATATACTTATTTTTTGTAGGGTTTTCCCATTCCCAAACCGAATCCCAGCAGCCGTTTCTTAGTTTGTTCCTTCTTTTACTAGGGTTTTCATTTTTCAATTCATCTCTTACTTCTCAGCCGTTTTAAATTTCATTCACTCACCACTCAAACTCTCATCTTCCTTCTCAAATCTCATCTCCCTTATTCATCATCTTCTTACTTAGTTTAACATGAAGACTTTGTAAGTTAAAGTTGGCTCTAGTTTTTTCTGCTTCTTGTCAATCTACAATAACATATATTTGTCAATAATTAGTTAAAGTTGGTAAAACTTCTTTTTCCTTTTGCTTGTCATTTTCCCAGAAATGGGAATGAAATTTGGATGTGTATATCCTTTCTTTTGCATTGAAACTCAGTGAGTGTTATCTTGGCACATTATTTTGCAGGTATGGATATTTAGTTTTAGAGCAAATGAAGACTTTGGACAATAATTGTTAAGTCATTGAAGACGTTTGTATTTGAAAACTATTTTGCAGGTATGGATATTTAGTTTTAGAGCACATTATTTTGTTTGGCTTTTCTTTAAAACTTTGTTTTGTTTGTTTGAGACTTTAATACATATGGTGGACTATTAGTTTATTCTTAGCTTTGATCAATATCATATTATATATTGCTTTAGTTTTGAAAATTAGTAGAACATTAATTTTAAAATTTTTAATTTTGCCTAAAATAGCTCAGAATTTAATATTAAAAATTACAATTAAATCTGTAAAAATAATCAAAAAAATAATCAGGTACCCGGTGTCCCGACCCGTTTTATCCGGGTACCCGAAAACCAGGTACCCGCATTTAATGGGCTGGGACACGGGCCGTTAAAAACGGTACCCGGCTAACCGGGTACCCGCATTTAGTGCCGGGTCACACTCGGGTCGGGTTGGTTAGTCACGATTTGATTGGAGATCGGGTATTTGAGCTATCGGGTTAGCATTGGATCGATATCGGTTAAAGTTCGTGTGGAGTGTCAATCGGTCTCGGGTTGCCATCGCTTAATAATTGGTTTAGTTTTGCCAGGAACAGATTGGGTTCAGATTTTTTTTTTAACAGAATCAGCTACGTATTACTAATTACTATCAATCGAGTCAATTAAAGCAAAATAGTTAAAATATGCTTTGTTACTTTTAGTTGTTTGACCGGAAATAAAAATTACAGAGTTCTATCAATTTTCATCTAATTTAATTAAAAGTAGTTAAATAAACATTGACCACTGATTATTAACTCTAAATATATGAAGCCATGTATTAATAAAATAGAAAAATTATTGATAACCGGTTTTTAACGCGTCGTTTACGCTAAAGACCTAAGTTAATCAAACACATTTATAAACACCCTAGTTACAACTATAGCGAGTATAGAGGTAAGTTTGGGGATCGAACCACAAGGAACAAGGGCTAAGAAAGATGATGTGCTAGGTGTAGATGGAAAGAGTGTGTATGTATGTAGGTGAGTGTTTTAAACTAAACTAAGGAAAGCGATAAACAAGATTAAGAAAGCAATAAGAGACAAACGGGGTTGGTGAGGATTCACCCTAGGTCGATACTATGTTCTCAAACAAAGCCAAGTCAAGGGAGATTAAGCGTAGCTCAATCGAGACACTCTAGATGACATGGGGAAGTTGATGACATATAGTCAATATACGAACGACCCATAATCTCCCTATGTCTCACAAGGGAGTGGCAGGACAAGATATGTATCGAATATCATTCAATCAAACCACAACAACCTCAACCCTAATCTAGCATATGAACAACATTCACCAAACCTAGGGTTTCACCAAACCAAAACCCCTAAGAAATCTACTCTAGCATGTTTGGAATGAAAACAACAAAGAACAAGTAAGAAAACATGATTGAAAGCATTAGGGCAAGAAATAAACCAACAATAATGAAAGACAAGACAATAATTCTAACTACTAACTATACTAGAAAGCACTAAAAGCAACAAAATCAAGATTGGAATGGAAATGAACAAGATTCAAAGCATTAAATGAAGCATGAAAGGAGGAAAGCATTAAATGACATGAATGAACCATAAACAAAGTAAATGAAAGCAATAAAGAAAGATAGAAAGATAAACTTACATAAATAAAAGTGCTTGAATGTAAAGGAAATGAAATTACAAGACTTGAATGTAAAAGAAAGCAATAGAAATCTAATCTAGGGTTTGGAATTGAAATAAAGCAATAAAAGTGATGTTCAATAGAGTAGAGGGTTTCTCTCTATCAAAAGCATAGGGTTTTAGTCCCTAAGAGTGCCCTTTTATAGGCTACAAGAAGTGGGGGAAATAACCCTAAAAGAATCACGTGCTTTAAACTAGCGAAGAAAAACGCAGCGCTGAAACAGCTTACGTTCGCCCGAATTGGCAGTCAGATTCGGTCGAATCTGGCCCATTCGACCAAATGGTGGTCGAATTCGTGCAAAACAGTAGCTTTGGTCTTTGGGTGCTGATCTGGGCTTCGACCGAATTTGTCAACACATTCGCCCGAATTCTGTAGCTTCGCCCGAATGCATTTGAGATTCGCCCAAATCAGAAAGTAGCCCAGCTTTGTTCAAGAGCCCATGGTCACATTCGACCGAATGGCATATGGATTCGACCGAATCCAAGGCTACTTGGCCCCTTTGTGACTCTAATCATCCTAAAATGATTTCCGATCTTTATGATATCTTCGGGGGTGACTCGGAACACTTGTGTGGGCCTCGAAACGCGTGCATTTCTTCGACCTTGACGTCTAAGCCTCAAACTAACCCGAATCACCTCGAAACGAGCCCCGATCATCGTGATATCTTCGAGGATGACCCGAAGCACTTGTGAGCGCCTCGAAACACTTGCATTTCTTCGACTTTGATGTCTAAGCCTCGAACTCAACTCGAATCACCTCGAAATCTCCCGAAAACACCTAAAATGATCTCTAAACACCATGGAGACAAGATCAAGGTAAAATCGAGTGTATAGAGCATAAAAAAATGTAAAACACCGAGATACGACATCAAAGAGGGGCTATAAATGTGCTCTAAATCGAGCACATCAACACCCCCGAGCTTAACCTTTGCTAGTCCCTAGCAAAGAGACTAGGAAGAAACAACATGAAAGCACAAGGGCAACCCACAAACAAACTAACTACAAGCAATACAAAGTCAAACATATCTAACCTTTGTTAGGGGACTGAGATTAGTTACTATTCATAATTAAGTGTGATTTCGGTGGTGTGTTCTTTGAGCCTTTTCTGCTCATTGCTTGCATTGTGTAGATACTTGGAAACTTAGCAATGCTTAAAATATTCATTCTTGCCTATAAGCAATACAAAGTCAAACATATCTAACCTCATACCTAATTTTACTAAGAATTTTAAGTTTTTAACTAATATCAACTTTTACCAACTATGTTTACATTATATCTAATTTTACCAAGTATTTTAGCTGAAATCTAATTTTGGCTAGCTGATATCCAATAGATACTTTACTCTTAGATAAAGATGTTCATTCAGGTTGTGTGTTGTGTCGGGTCACACTCGGGTGGGGTTGGTTAGTCGCGATTTGGTTGGAGATCGGGTATTTGAGCTATCGGGTTAGCATCGGTTCGATATCGGTTAAAGTTCGTGTGGAGTGTCAATCGGTCTCGGGTTGCCATCGCTTAATAATTGGTTCAGTTTTGCTAGGAACAGATAGGGTTCAGATTTTTTTTTTTAACAGAATCAGCTACGTATTACTAATTACTATCAATCGAATCAATTAAAGCAAAATAGTTAAAATATGCTTTGTTACTTTTAGTTGTTTGACCGGAAATTAAAATTACAGAGTTCTATCAATTTTCATCTAATTTAATTAAAAGTAGTTAAATAAACATTGACCACTGATTATTAACTTTAAATATATGAAGCCATGTATTAATAAAATTGGAAAATTATCAATGGTGCTTCTGAGGTATAGGGCATTATCAATGGTGTCCATAAGTTTTTTTAATTCCAATGGTACCCCTACCTTTTTGAGGTAATTACAACCGAGACCTTTTTATGTTTTTTTCGTTAACTTGCCTTTAACTTTTCGAAATTAACCTAACTATGGTTAGTTTCTTCTTCTTCTTCTTCTCCTTCTCCTTCTCTTTTTCCCTTTTCTCTTCCTTCACTCCTTCCATGGCTGCCTTCCATGGCTGCTATGTTCTTGTGCATACTCATGAATTTAAAACAACAAAAAGCAAAACTTTGGATTCATTCCATAAATGTAAACTAAAAACCCACAATGTTAAAACAATAATACAGAGTATTAAATTACCCAAATTGAAAATTTTGAACTGTTGTGAATGGGCTAAGACTTTAGTGAAGAAACAAGAAACAAAAGAATACAAAGAAAAACAACCCAAAACAGAGTATGCCACAAAGAAAGCAAACACAACAATCTAATGAGGTATCTTATGATACCTCCCCCTCAAATAAAGTTTCTTATCATTAACATAAACCAAAATACATTAATGACTCACCTTCAAGCTTTAAGAACACCCTCTTAAAGCAAAGATTGAAGCTTTACTTCAAACTCTCTCAAAATACATAGACAAGGAAGAAGAACTCTTTTGGCTTAAACCCTAGCTCTTAATCTTGTGTATGCCCTCTCACTATACCCTAATAATGATTTAAGACTCCTTATATAGCCCTAAATACATATTGGATAACCTAAAACAAAAGGCTTTAAAAACCCAATCGCACAAAACAGAAAAACCGCACAACATTGGGCTTGCACGTCGCTCGGTCAAGCAACCTAGCTCGCCTGGTCGAGCGGGTGTCTTGAGGTTACTGGAATGCAGCAGCGTGTTGGCTCGATCGAGCCCATCCAACTCGACCAATCGAGCAGCCTTCAACTGTGCTTAGAGCCTCAGACCTTGAGCTTTCCCTTCACTTAGGCACCTCAAATCATCCCCATCAATCAACTCATCAAGTGAACCAAATCTTAGCACTCCATAACCCGTGCTACGCTCCGCACCACTCTCGAGTGTGCAAGCTAAAGCGTAGGCTACGAGGTGATCGAACTCGCCACCAACATCATGAGATTTTCTGGCTTGACTGAACAATCTCCCCCTCAAGCCCAAATCTCCTATCATCATCAAATGTCACCTTCTTGGGTGACTTTTAATCAACATTGTGGCCTAGGCTACCACTTTCAACTTGTAGCACATACAAGTTGCTTTCACTCCGTCTTCCCTTCATGAGCACCATGCTCCCCTTTATGACTTTCAATGTGCCTCCTCTAGCTTCGAAAGTGCATCCCTTAGACTCCATTCTACCAAGTGATATGAGGTTCCTCTCAAGCTTAGGAACATACCTCACACCACCTAGCCTTCTCTTGACACCATCATGTGTCACAATCACAACCTCTCCAACGCCTTCCACCTTCACCCTTTCATCATTAGGTAAGGTGACAAGGCCTCCATCACAAGTGTTAAGCTTAACAAATTTCTCTCTTTCACAATAAATATGGAATGAGCAACCGAAGTCAATCACCCATTTCTTACTACAAGTCACTCCCCCATCAACTAGAAGTGCTCCCTCATGTCATCATCCTCAACAAAGCCTAGAGCGGCGCTCCCGTTACTCTCACCATCTCTTCTTCCAACCTTCAAGTCCTTCATCCTCTTGAGGTCTTCCTTCATCTCCTTACACATTATTTGAATGTGCCCTTTCTTCTTACAATAGTAACACTCCTTGTTACTAAAGTCATTCCTCACTTGAGACTTCCCCTTTTCTTGATATCCATCTTTAGATCTCCCTCTTGAGCCTTCCTAAAATAAAGCCTCACTACCACCCTTCTTATCATCCCCCTCACTATGCCTCTCCGTGAACCGATCATTTTCTCTCAATGACGCCAATGCTTGATCAAGGGTGATGGTATCCCTACCAAGAAGAAAAGTTTGAACTACATTCTTGTAGCTCTTTGGAAGCAAAGCCAAGAGTAGTAGTGCCTTCTCCATATCAGAAAGCTTCTCATCGGCATTCAACAATTGGCACACCAATTGATTGAATGTGTTGATTTGATATTGCATACTTGTATCCTCCTCTTTCATGAGTTGATACAATTCCCATCTCAAGCACAACTTGTTGGCTAAAGACTTCGAAGCATAAACCTTTAGAAGCTTTTCCAACAACACACCGGGGTCGATCTCATCCAAGTAGCTATACTTGATCTCGGGTGCAATGGCAAGCCTAATAATACTCACAACCTTCTTCTTCATGGCCACCCACTTCCCTTCATCCATTGTTGTGGGCTTACTCTTCTCAAGAGCTTTATCAATCGCTTGTTGCACCAACAAATCCATTACGGTGCTCTTCCACACCGAAAAATTCATTCTCCTATCAAACATAGGAATGTTAAACTTTGCACCATCACCCATCTTGATTCTCCACTAAAGATACAAACTTTCACCCACAAATCAAACCTAAAGCTCTAATACCAATTGTTGTGAATGGTTAAAGAATTTAGTAAAGTAACAAGCAACAAAAGAATGCAAAAGAAAAACAACCCAAAACAGAGTATGCAACAAAAGCAAACACAACAATCTAATGAGGTATCTTATGATACCTCCCTCTCAAATAAAGTTTCTTATCATTAACATAAACCATAATACATTAATGACTCACCTTGAAGCTTTAATAACACCCTCTTAAAGTAAAGATTGAAGCTTTACTTCAAACTCTCTCCAAATACATAGACAAGGAAGAAGAACTCTTTTGCATTAAACCCTAGCTCTTAATGTTGTGTATGCCCTCTCACTATACCCTAATAATGATGTAAGACTCCTTATATAGCCCTAAATACATATTGGATAACCTAAAACAAAAGGCTTTAAAAGCCCACTAAGAATCGCAAAAAACAGAAAAACCGCACAGCATTGGGCCTGCACGTCGCTCGGTCGAGCAGCCCAGCTCGCCTGGTCGAGCGGGTGTCTTGAGGTTACTGGAATGCAGCAGCGTGTTGGCTCGATCGAGCCCATCCAACTCGACCAATCGAGCAGCCTTCAACAATGCTCAGACCTTGAGCTTTCCCTTCACTTAGGCACCTCAAATCATCCCCATCAATCAACTCATCAAGTGAACCAAATCTTAGCACTCCATAACCCGTGCTACGCTTTGCTTCGCATCACTCTCGAGTGTGCAAGCTAAAGCGTAGGCTACGACGTGATCGAACTCGCCACCAACATCACGAGATTTCAGGCTTGACTCAACATGAACAAAAATAATTAGTTTTTCCAATGTTAAAACAAAACGAATCTTTACTTGCTATACCCGGGCACTTCGAGGTGGGGCGTGTAGTAAGCAAAAATATTGCAAAGTTTGGATTATTCATGAATAATCAAAAGTAGGGGGTTATTCACGAGAAAAGGTAAAAAGTAGAGAATATTCCCGAAAAATTTTCTTTTTTGTTGTTGTATTCGATCTTTGCTTCGATTGTCACACAATATTTTCCGAAAATTTAAAATAAATAAGATTATTTATCAAAAAAAGCATACAATAAGATCATAATCAAACTTATTCCAAAACTAAGTGTGTAATCCGCAAACCTTAGGTTCAAGCTGTTCGCACTACAGCGAACAATCAGTTTTAGGTTTTCAGTTTGTTCGCACTTAATGATTGCGCACAACTTTTGTCGTAAAATCAACATGTTAACTTTGTTTAATCTGTTCGCAGTTACTAAGTGCAAACAAACATTAGATTTTTTTTTACCAGTTTATTACTAATTGCACTTATTAAGTGCGAACAGACCGGAACCTGTGCTCTTGGGTATTAGACGCTTATATTTACAATAAGTTTGATTTGAATTTTTTTTTCTTTAATAGAGTATTATCAATTTTAAATTTTCATATTTTCCCACAAGTTGGGTTGAAACAAACTGATTATCCATGGTAGAAGGCAGCCCATGAAGTCCGGAAATGAAAGACATCTCATATTGAGTACGGTAGAGGTAAAGTAAAGGAATCGGAAAAAAAGAAGGCATCAGATTAATTCAAGGCCGTTCTGGTTGTTCTGGTTCTGGATCAGTCCATCTCTCCTTCAAAAGAATTTTCTTCGATGACCGACTCATCAAGGCCAGCCACTGGATACCCAGCTCCACCCCATAACGGTTACCCACCACCACCACCACCACAACAACAAAATTATTACTACCCAAATCACAACCCATACAACCACCAACAATACTACCCTTCTCAGCCACGCGCTACCTTCTTCCGTCGTTTCTTCGCTGCATTGATTGCCGTTTTTATTATCTTCGGTGTTATTCTTCTCATCGTCTGGTTAGTTCTCCGCCCTAAAATTCCCTCTTTCTCCGTTCAATCTCTTTCCGTCTCTTCCCTTAATCTCACTTCTTCTCCACCTCCTCAGATCTCTGCTTCTTTCTCTCTCCATTTCTCTGTTGTTAACCCTAATCACAAACTCCATGTTTATTATGATGAAATTGAAGCTCGTTTGTTCTATCGCAACTCTTTAATTGCTCTTAATCAGCTTCCTCCTTTTGATCAAGCTACTAAAAATCTTACTACCATGGATGCTACCCTTGTTGCTTCTTCTGCTTATCTTGATGCTACTTCTGCCAATAAATTCAATGCAGATCGTTCCAGGGGTACTGTCAAGTTTGATGTTCAGGTTATGGCTTTAGTCAGGTTTAAAGCTGGTGGTTGGAGAGCTCGCCGACGTTTTCTTAGGGTTTTCTGTGATGATTTGAATGTTGGTTTTTCTGGAAATTCCTCCAAGGGAACTTTATCTGGTGGCCCTTACCGTTGTGCTGTTGGAATTTAAGGTGATGTCTTTGCTACTAATAATTATTTAGGGTTTCTGTAGATAATCAATCTAAGTAGAAGATTGTATAGTTATTTAATGCATTTGGAACCCTAATTTGTGGTGTAGTTAGATTCAATTTTTTGTTGTGTTTGTGTTTTCATTTGCTTGATTAATAACTACCTTTAATTCGCTGTTGCTATGGAGAATGCAGAAGTTTAAGCGAAGAATGAGAATGTATGTACAGTGCGCATTGGATTGGTAGTGAAACACTATCTTTTTCATGTTTGGTAATGGAAAGAGTTCCATGTTGTTAAAGCATTATCAATAAATCATTTTTGCTGTTAGTGGTGTTGGTGTCATAATTGACTGGTGTTGCTTGATCAATATGCTTTATATCCTTTTCTTAATTGTAATGTGTGAGGACTGAGGAAGTAGTACTTTTATATGTGAAGCATCCATATGCAAGACCCTTAGGAGACGCCATAGTGTTCACAATTTTCGGGAACTTTGTGAAACAAACAATTACATCATGGCATTTAATGGGTTAGATATCTGAGTATCACTAGATAATGGGTAAACAGGACATTATGTTTACGTTTTACTAAAATTTGCATATGTGATTCGTATATCTAGTGATGTGGTCCAATGGAACAAAAACATAACTAGCAAGTGTTGAAGGGACAGAATAGAGTGGATTAAGGTACACATCTTCAGCATTATGCTTTGTGTTCCGTAAGGGGTTGTGTCTCTATGATGTGTTTGGATGGGATGATTTGGAGAAAAATCGAGGGGAAGTGTAAGGATCCGTTTCTTTTCTTTGGGATCGGATTGGGAAATGAAATACGGTAGGACCTTATTTTCTTTCTCGATCAATAACCAGATAGTTTAAGTTGAGAGAATTTGGAGGGAAAACAAACACTTCCCTATACCATCCTCTTCTTTCTTCTTTTTTTCTCGTTGTGTATGTTGTAGGCAATAGTAACAAGGGTTGAGGAATTAGTGAAAATTCTTGAAGATGTATACATCTTCAGTTGGTTAATTACAGTTTGAAGATTTCATATGTAAGAAATAGTTATTTACACCATCAGAGATCATGGGTGAATGTATATGGGTGCAAAGGGTTCTTACCAGCAACCACCAAAAATATTTGAAAATTAAAATTTCCTAGATCCACCCTGTTAGAGATTGACAATCATGTTTATTTTGTAAAATTAACTTGCAATGCAATGATCAATTCTTTATGGAGAGAATCAATTTCAGGGAAAAGTATAGAATAACCTATTTATAAATTTCTATTATAACTAGACTTGGTAGTCAAGAGGAATTTATGTAGTTGGCTTGTTATTCTGTAAAATATAAGCTTTTACAGCTAAATTTCATTGGCTATGTTATCTTTTGCCTCTTTTGTTGATTTATGTACAGTTGAATACATTTCTTTTTTGATACTTTCTTTTTTCTTGATACTGGGGTTGTGTGTTTCTGGTTAAAATAGTTGGTGTGGTAATTAGTTTATTTGCTCTTCGTAGGTGAAGTATTGTGTATGTATACTTGACATTTGGTACATCATACATGCCACATGGGTGTTGTGATTTTTAAACGCTGCTTGCTGTGATGTTGAGCTGATTAAATAGAGGGAGCAATGGGTGACTGAGATGTTAAACATGTGTTGAATTCTTAAATAAGGTGAAGATTAAACACCTATGCAGTTATATTATGATGATTCTTAGGACTTGGATAGTTTAAAATAAGGTGAAGGTTGTACTTTTTTTGTATATAATCTTAGAAACTTATTATGCTTTGATGGGAGAACAAACTGGCTGAAAGGCACTTTGGGTCTAAAAACACTTGCAAAGCAGCTACCCATTGTTTAATGATTTCTAGAGTATAGTTGATGTATTACTCTGGAGTCTACTTGAAACCAAACTCATTTCAGCTGTAAAGCATTGTTCCTTTACAAGATTTGAAGACAATGGGTTTGACATTGCGTTATCATTCTATTTATTTAATTCTAATCATAATACGTGCGACCACGGTTATAATTTTGAATATGTCATTTTAAAGTTTGAATTGGACATTTTGGATCTTGAAATAAGCTTTTTAAGTCTTAGATTTGACAAATTTAAAACCATTTGAATAGACATTCAAATGGATACTTTATAGTTGGAGACGAGTAGGTAATTAAAGAATTAAAGTATGAAATCAGTAGGGGTGTTCAATGGGCCGGATAAGGGCCGGGTCAAGCTTAAGTAAATACGAGCCGGGCCGGATAAGGGCTCTTTAAAATTAATATGGGCTTTAAATGGGCCGGGATTTGAAAGCCCGGTCCGGCCCAACCCGGCCCATTTTTACTACTAAAAATATTTTTAATCCCCATTTTTCAGTTTATAACAATTAAATTATCATTTATAATAAAAAAATTAATAAAATATTAATAATTTCATTGACATTGTCATTTATAATATTTAAATTATACATTAATTATGTTATTTACAAAGGCCCGTTTTCGGCCCTTATTGAGCCCTTTTATAGCCCGCTTCATTTTACATAAAGTAAAGCCCGTTTTCGGCCCGACCTATTTTCGACCCGGCCCTTACAAAGCCCTTCTAAAAACGGGCCGGATAAGGGCTCAAAATGGGGGCCTGGCCCATTGAAGACCCCTAGAAATCAGGGTTTGAGTAGGGTTTTAAGAGTTAGAATTGACAGTTTAAGTGGTGGAATGGATGTTTTAAGGGTTAAAGTCGATAGCTAAAAACAATCAAATCAAGCCTCTGGAGAAGTAATATTAATGCTAAGAGTAGGGGTTTTAACTGTTAGATTTGGGTTTTTAAGTCTTCAAATGAGTGTTCTAAGACTTTAATTCAATAAGTATGAAATTTTCATGGTCGCACACGTAAGGCGGTCGTGTACAAGTTGTTGTGTAATAATAATTTTATGAATATTAAATAAATAGTCATCAATTGCGCACCATAGGTTCGGTAATTTTTTGAGTAAAAAAGCAGTTACTCTCTCCGTACTCATTAGCTTGCTAACAGTTTTCTTACAATATTTTTATTTTGGTTATAATTTCTAATTTCATTTGTTCTTATTCACACAACCCTCATTTTCTCGGCGATAATAATCTGACATGAAATCTGTCTAAACTTGATCAGATAATGGGCACATTTTCAGCTTTTTGAGTACCTGTTATCAAAATACAATTTTCTATAATTATAATTTATTAAAACAATTTACAAACAATTGGAAAACAAATTACATATGATAAGTTCAAACTCTTTATTTATTGTACACCAAATGTGATCTTTACGGATCTTCTAAACTTTATAGTATTCACAAGGGAATAATATTGACTTAATACAAATTTTAAACGAGACGCTATCATTTCTTCACTACCAAGTGCTTGGCTATAAACTTCGAAAATGTGTTTTGAGATACAAAAAATTTCACAAGTTTACTTAATGATGGAGAAAATTTCAATGAATGAAGATAGAAAATAGTACAAGGGATTAAGTTCTTTGATGTAAAATGTAAGAGAGAAAAAAGAAAATTAGATTTCTTATGCATATTAATGACCCACAACACATTCTATTATTCTATATGTTTAAGTGTTTACAACCGTTCATGAAAGAATACAACACTTCATGAAATGATAAATCTCCTCATGAATGAATATATTTCATAAGTCGATACATCACTTCATTAAACATGTTTAATCATGTTTATCCATATAAGAAGTTAAGGGGTGTTTGGTATGGAAATTTAAAATCTAATGGAAAGGGAAATGATAAACAAGAGCAAGGGTAAAGGTATGTGTTGTAGTTAGATGTTGTTTGGTATGAAAAATATAAGGGAATCATATAAAGGGAATTGGTTACTTGACATAAAATGGTGGTAACAAAGTAAGGGTATCCATTACCCTCAAGAAAGGGATTGGATTAACCCAATATCATACCAAACAAAATATATGAAGTAATGGTATTTGAATCCCTTACTTAGTATGAAAAAATTCATACCAAACACCCCCTAATAGAGATTAGCCATAACCGAATAAACTAACATTCAAATACTAGGCACCCTCAGGGAATAAACCAGTCGACTGGTTTAAACACGATAAAAATCCTTGAATTTCTCTAAGTATTCTCCAAGATTTTCCTAACTTACGGAGTTGACCTGTAGTCGACCCTAGTCGACTCATTTGCAAATTTTGGGATTTTTATTTCTTTAAGCCTTTATACACTCTAAATTACAACAATCCCCCATTTAGAGTGTATAAACCTCTTTCTCTCTCACGATCCATCATCTTCATCCCATTCCATGCATCACTGTCAATGTCAATGTCCTTTCAAATTGAATTGACGCCTGGTACTATGCACTTTACAATTGATCATATCTCTTAATATCCTTCTGGATTGAATTAAATCGACAAATCCAACCAATTGAGTATTACACACGAAATAATTTGTAAACCTCACATCTGTGACACTAAACATAGCCATGTGTCTGTATCTTTTTCATAAGTTCAATGAAGTCATAAAGGTAGCTTCTCCTAAGTTGACTACCATGCTTTCGTGAATAAATCACTAAGATTCTAAAGCCCTTCTACTCTAGAATCTGGAGGATTTGAGGGACTACTACCTCCACTAACTAGGGATGGCAATTCAGTTCGTATCCGACCCCAATCCGACTCGATCCGAGGAATATAATCTGATTCAAGTCCGAGGAAAAAGTCATCCGACTCTGACTCCGACTTTACGATTCGAGTTAGAGATGGACCGGAGTTGGACCTTAATAAAAATCCGACACTCCGACCCGACTCCGACCCTGAAGGGAATACCACTTTAAATTTGACTTTTACACCAATATTTTGTTTCCTTCAAAACACTAGACGTGACTAATTCAAGCTTTCTCTCATACTAACTGTAATTTTCGATTTTGGAAAACTATTTGGTATTTTTATTTAGAATAATCAATCAGAATACGACAAATCACATCAAGAGAAATAAATTGTAGTAGTTGGACTATTTCTCTTGTTAAACTTGAATTCAAAGTACATATTTTTTTTGTTAAATTGTATTTGAAAAACATATTTTATTAATTTTGTATGCTTTAAAACCATTAGTATAAAATCACAACGATACTATTTGATAATAATTCGACTCCATTGGAGGTCCGAGAGTCCGAGTCGGGGCAAACTTGGAGTATGCATAATCCGACTCCGAGTGGAGGTGGACTGAAGAAAAAACTTCGAATATTATCCGGAGCAAATTTGGAGTATGTATAATTCGAGCTGAGTCTGACCCATTGTCATCCCTACCACTAACATCACAAACAAAGCAATTAAGAGTCATCTAAATGTTGCTTCCCAACAATTGATGAGTGATCAATCCACATTGAATTCAAGGTTGGATGTTTCTTCTAGTGTTGAATTGGGTTTCACTGATGATGTTGAAGATGGCCATAATCCAATTCCAATAGCTGAAAGCTCAAGGGAATTCTTACTCAAAGGCTTAGTAAATTAATCTACCATATTGATCACGCATTGGACTATGTCTAAGTGATACATGCCTTGATTTACCATTATATGTTTGACTATAAGCTTTGTTTAAAGCCGAATCACTATCACAATGGATAGCCAACGGTGAGATAGGCTTAATTAGTAGAGGTATCTCATACATGAGATTTCTTAACCATTTTGCTTCCTTGCTAGCAGATGCTAAAGCCATTAACTTGAAACACATCATAGAATCTGCAATACATGTTTGTTTCTTAGAAGCCTATGAAATGATACCTCCTTAAAACACAAACACCCATCCACTTGTTGAATAATTATGTTCTTTATTAAAAGCCCAAGTTGCATTAGAAAACCCTTCCAAAACTGGAGGATTTCCACGATAGTACAAACCATAATCCAGGGTTCCCTTTAAGTACCTAAGTACTCTTCTAACAACTTTCCAGTGGAAAGAAACCGGGTTTCGAGTATATTTACTCAACTTTTCCGCTGCAAGCTATATCTGGTCTTGTATAGGTCATTGCATACATCAAAGATCTTATGATCTTCGAATATTCCAATTGAGACATTGCCTTTATGAGCTAAAAGTTTCTCACATGCATGCATGGGAGTAGAAACTTGAGCCTTCTCAAACATGTATAACCCTTTGAGAATTTTCTCAAAATAAAAAGATTGATTTAACATAAGTCCTCTATTGTGCTTTATTATCGTAATACCTAAGATAGCATCAGTCTTCCCTAAATACTTCATAGAAAAGGATGATGACAAAGATTCCTTAGTCATCTCAACTTGTCTATACTTGTACCAAATATGAGCATGTCATCAACATTCAGACAAAAAACAAACTCATTCCCTTTATCATCTAACATTCTATAAACAAACTTATCGACCTCATTTACTTTGAAACCAAAAGACAACACCGTGTCATCAAATTTTTAATGCCACTACTTGGGTGCTTGTATAAGTCCATTAAAGGGACTTACCCAATTTACACACCTTTTTCTCTTGTCCTTTAACAACAAACTCTTCAGGTTGTTTAAAATACACTGCCTCCTCCATATCACCATAAAGAAATGTCATTTTGACATCTATTTGATGAATTAATCAAGAATGGAAGCTAACACAACCCAGAGTCGAATAGTTGTAGTTTTGGATCCGGTACGTATGTATCAAAATAATCGATACCTTTCTTTCGTCTAAAGCCTTGCATCACTAGTCTAGCTTTAAATCGAATTAGAAACACATCTGGTTTACGTTCAACAGTACAAATTCTTTTACGTCCAAGAGGAGTACAACTCGGAGATAAGTTGGTTAAGACCCTAGTGTTATTACCCATGATTGACTTCATTTCATCATTGATAGCTTCTTCCTAAAAATCTTTATCACTAGAAGACATAGTTTCTTCGTATGTCAATGGGTTGTCCTCCACAATTAAATAATAAGGTATGGATGTACATAGAGCATCTCTTGTACGCTACACTAAGTAGATTTCAAAATCATGACCAAAAGACTTAGCGATCTTTGGTCTCTTACTTCTCCATACAGAAGCTTCCACATGTTTATCATTTGATGGAACATCTTGAGTTTCAAGTTGATATAATTATCTACATCTTGAAAATTGGTACTAACTCGTAGGTCTATAGGCCTAACAATTGATGGGAAATGAGAGTTTCAACAAAAATTGCATCTCTTGACTCAATTATCTAATTAATCGAATTGTAGTCATTAGGTTATATTACACAAAACCTATATGCAAGACTATGATGAGCATAGTCAACAAAAATGCAATTAAAAGCTGTTTAATTGAGTTTCTTTCTTTTATTATCATACACTCTTACGATTGCCTTACATCACCAAACTGGAAGATAATTCAAGTTTGGTTTGATCTTCTACCAAAGTTCATAAGGAATAACATCAAGTCTACTCATATAGTTCATACTTTCATAATTAACCTGACCAAGTCTATTATGCCATAAATCATACAGTCATATTACTAGCACACACATTAAACACACTATTCCATAGTAGTGTTAATAGAAAGCTTAAATAATGTACAATTTAAATAACAATAACTTATAAATACACACCTTAGAAATTACATATCTATCGGATTCAATGTCTATAGCCCATTAGATCCAGAGTTGGCCCCAAAACAAGATTCCTCGCAATTTTAGGAGTATAAATCTCTTCCTTCAAGAGAAGGAGATTGCCCGAAGTGAAAACAAGTTCCTTGCAATTTTTGGTGTGTGAAGTTAGTTGACTCTTGCCCAAGATAAGCCATAGCCTGATCATATCCATACATTTGATGCATTAAACAACTAAGGGCTCGCTAAATTCTTACATTCAATCACCTAGATCAAATTGTTGGATTATTGGCTTAATCTCTGGGTCCAAAATGGTGCATTTACAAACTTAGATTTATTTGAATTCTCTACAACCATATAAATGGTAGAGACTGAAGTTGAACCCTCCCCTTTTTCTTTATCACGAATTTCAACTTCAATGAAGATGGGTAGCAAAATATTTTCCTTTGTGGTTCATTTAAACGTTTGTAAATGGTAGGTAGAGTAAGCAACTGAATGTAATTGAAGAGTATGGTGATAACGTGATGATGAAAATGACTGATCAAGTTTCAAACTCATTCAACTGTTATTGAAAAATCCAATCTTTCTCTTACTTTGATTATATTTAATAAAAAAAAAATAATTTTTTAGTTATGAAATAAAATTCATAGTTATTCAGTTAAGTTGTCAATGAAAAGTATAGTATATTGATGTATCTTTGTAAAGTAAAAAGAAACATTTATTAATATGATTAACTAAAAATGAAAATTTTATATCTTTGATGCTTTGAACACAAATGATTTTATCAAATTTTGCCAATCGTTTTATCAATCATTTTGTCATATAGTTTAAATAGTTATTCAAAAGCTATAGCTAATTTTGTCAATTGTGCAAGCAATTTTAACCTTTTTATTTTGTACAAATACATTCAATTTAAGTTTAGTGAAGCTCTATCATTTCTTTCATTATTTGACTTTTTGTTCTTTTATGGTCACTATATTAGAGGTGTTTATTTGACTCAATAGGTCGATTTTGAGTTAAATGCATCAGGTTCGGTTCAGTTTTAAGGTCATATAAATATCGGATTATCAAACTTGGTTAAGAGGATGGGCAACCTGTGTAGGGGTGTTCAGTGGGCTGGACAAGGGCCTAAGTAAATATGGGTCGGGCTTGATAAGGGCATTTAAAAATAATATGGGCTTTTATTTGGGTCGGGCTTAAAATGGACGACCCGACTCGACCCGTTTTCATAAATAGAAATTATTAATATCCTCATTAATCAGTTTATAAAAATTAAATTATTGTTTATACTAACTAAATTGTAGACACGTAAATAATTCCAAATACATTGTCATTTATAATAATTGTAGTAGAGCTCGTTTTTTCTACCTATGATTCGGTTCAATCACCGATTTTTCGATCGTAAGATTGTAGAACCGTAGATCAGAATCGAGATTCTTATAAATATGGGTGTGGACCAATGGCTGTTTCGCTACCCTGGAATTTTTTTTATGCTGGTAGGTCTTGTTTTGATCTAATTCAGTGTTTTTGTTTCCTTTTCTTAAATAACCGAACATTTCAATATATATATATATATATATATATATATATATATATATATATATATATATATATATATATATATATATATATATATATATATATATATATATATATATATATATATATATATATATATATATATATATATATAGGGGAGGGATCCATTGAGAAGGGGTCTCAAAATGAGAAGGATGAGAAGGATTTATAGCCATTGATCTTATGAAAATCTAACGGGTGAAAATCAACTTTCACGTCAATTTTCTTCTCCATTTTATGTTATGATTTAAGGTTACTATGTTTTTAGAAAATGATACTATGTTATGATTAAAGGTTACTATGTTTATTTTAAAAAGTTACGATGTTCTGTATAGATTAAGAGAAGACAGTAACTATAAATAATCATAGTAACCCTTATTCATAACATAGTATCTTTTCCTAAGAACATATAGTATCTTTATAAAATGTAAAAATCTGGTTAAAAAAAATATGCTGAACCGCGTGCAAGGAGCTAATAAACCACGTGCAAGGAGCTAACTAATCCAGACCATTGATATTTGATCTAGAGGGATGAGATTCTTTCTCACCCTTCTCATTTTGAGACCCCTTCTCATTTGATCCTAAATCTATATATCTATATATATATATATATATATATATATATATATATATATATATATATATATATATATATATATATATATATATATATATATATATATATATATATATATATATATATATATATATATATATATATATATATATATATATATATATATCTAGTTTTTTTGATTTTTATATTTTATTTTGAAACGCAGATATGAATATCGAGTTAATGAGTGTAAAGTACTTCAAATTTTTAATGATAGTTCTTTAAATATAAGATTAATAATTTGAACTCTGATTTACAATTATAATACAATATCATATCTAATTAAATATTTTTGAAGATTGACAGGAGATCGAATACTCTCTAAAGGGGGATGAGTGAATAGAAAATATGCCCATTTAAAATTTTTTGCTGGAAGGTAAGCTCAAGAGCTTGGGGGACCTTTCAAAACAGTATTCTGCAACTGTTTTAGGTCGTATGATAAATCTATCAAATATGTATGCCAATAAACTTAAACAATAACAATGGATTTGGTAACGAGGTTTAACTTTTAATAGCCTACTCCCCACCTATGGTTTCTCTTCTAACCCATAGGATTCAACGCCTTTTATTAATGAACTTTAAGATAACTTAGAAGATCTCTCTATCTTAATAAAAGTACAATCCCAATCTTACAAAAGAGAAAACAAATTGAATACTTTGAAAAGTATTCCAAGCTTAGGTGTATTTAATAAGGAAAAATTACAAAAAAAAACTACATATTGTATAGCACTACTTGGAAAACACTACCTATTCTAATTTTTTTTTTTTTTTGCAAAAAACTGCCTTAAATGATATAAACGTTTTCAAAACACTACCTGATAACGGAATCAGTTAGTACACCGTCAAAATTTTGTTTGACTTTCCACGTGATTTGTAAGTGACTGCATTTTATTCACCCGAAACGTTTAATTTCTTTATTTTTTTTCATTTCCCTCTTTTCTCCTTGATGATTGCGATCACTATTTATTGCTTACACCTATCAACACTCAATCACCCTTGAATGCTGCATTAAACCTCCAATCAAATCTTCAGATAACTTATTTAATTTCTTTTTATTGCGTTAATCTACCCCAAATTTTCGAATTTCTCTTATAAATTCTCTTATTCAGTTTAATTTGCATGGGTTTCTTTGAGTAATCTACTCCCTAATCTCCATTCTCTGATTTCTTCTACAATCTTCCTTTTTTTCCGTTTGAGATTTCAAGTTTTGTTGAATCATTTTGTGGTTTATGGGAAAAAAGGTCTTGTGAAGGAAAAAAAAGGGTTGATTTCAAGTGGGTAACTAAACAAGGGTAAATTCTTCTTTTCAAAACCCTTTTAAATTGATTTTTTTTTTCTAGGGTTTCTGTTATTCTTGAATTTAATGTTGCCTTTTGATTGTTTTATATGTGTTGTGTTGTAATTTCTATATATGTTGTTTCTAATTTCACTACTGTAGAAATTTTGGACATTATTATTCAATAGTGGAAAAAAGCTCAAATGCTGCGGTTTAATCCCCGTTATATGCTGCGGTTTTGAACTGCAACATTTTTGATAGCAACAGATAAAAAAATGTTAAATGTTGCAGTTTTTTGAAAACCGCAGCATATAGTCCCCCCCCTTTTTATGTTTTTTTTTTCATTTTATAGTCCAATTGTAAGCAAATTTCCGTTAATGATTGCAAAGAAATATGTGTATGACTCAGTTTTATTGACCTTTGTTATGAACTATTGAAAGTAGATACTGAAAAGGAAGCGTAGTGGGTAGGAGGATGCACATTGGTTTTCTACACAAAACTCAAAACACTCAAATCTACCAACTCATTTTTTTATTTATGCAAAAGTTTGAACACTTGTGCAAAGATAGAGAAAGTATAATATCTCCTACTATTATTTTTAGTTGTCGAATTACATATAATAATCACTATTTTTTGGTAAAAAGAAATTTCAAAAAAATTATCTAAGCACTAAAATATTAAATCACAAACCAATCATTTATCAAGACTATTTGCATCACATTATGCATCCTTCATTACTTGGAACAATCAAAGGAAACCTTCTTACAGCAGCAGCCAGTTCAGCAAATTAGGGTTTTGAACAACCACCAGTAGGTTTAGAAGCTTCAAAGAACAACTTAGAGGCCCAAGTCACAGACCTACCAAAAATGCACTGTCTGGGAAAGATCCTTGCACCAAATCCTAACCATATTGAAACACCAGCCTGGTGCAAAAGCATAGATGAGTCCCTGAAGGTCTTAGCTTCACTATCAGGCCAAGATGAGGGCAAGGAAACACTTGAGAAGCCAGAACCAGGGTCAGAACCCAGAAAAGTCAGGGTACAGGACAAATCAGCACTTTCTGTGAACCAGTCCACCTTGGGGCACACCTGGAGCCCAGACCTGAAGGAGTTATGGACAGAAAAGGGTGAGCCTGACATCTTGGCAAATGGACCAAGCCATCTTGGGCCCAACTAAAGGTGGCCTGCCTGATAGAATCACAGAATTATATAACTAGGCTGTTTTAAAGCTTTTTCTGTTTGTGTTTAAAGTAGGCACATGGCCTGACACATGACTAACTAGATATTATGTTTAGAGGAATGGCTTGCATTTAGCCAATGTATGAAGTCCATCAAAGCCTATATAAAGGCCTAATGTGTAACAACAACTTCACTTTTCAGTTTTGAATAATATTTCAGCATTTGAGTTTTCATTTGTTTTGCTTGAGTGTGTGTGATCATTCAAGAAAGTCTTGAGTAGTCCAAGACTTGATCCTTGGCCTAACCCATAGTAGTCTTGGTTGGGAATTAAGGGAATAGGGTGCCGAGTTCATTCAAGAACTTAGTCACCCCATTCAAGAACAGTCCCAATACAGTGTTCTGTGCCCAAGGCCATTTGTGGTCTGTTTGGGTTTCTGTATTGTTGGCTTGGTGAAGATCTAAGGGGTGTTCTGCAAAGAGTGTGCTGAATTGGAGTCAACCACCCCAATTTCAGTCCAAATTGGTATCAGAGCAACAGGTTCACAGAAGCAGAACATCAAAGAACAGCCTTGAAACTTTCAGAATTGGATTTCAAAAACTGTCTGGTGAGAACATTCTGTTACCTTTGATTGTAGGGGTAATTTTGTGAGAATTTTCGGGAGGCATTCAAGGTTTGTGTCTGAATTTTGTTGTTCTTCAATAATTTTGAAGTCCACGTCTGTGTGGAGTCCTTGGTGCACAAGTTTGTACCATCTGACAGGCTAGAATCTTGATAATTCAAGATACACAGAAATTGTTGTACTCAAAGAGTATCTGGCCCTTGAGACATCATCTTTGCATAAAGAAGGTGTAGTCCTAACCTGGTGTGAACAATTGTGATTATATACTCCTGTTTTTGTTATTCTTACAGGAGATATCTTTGTCTTGCCTTAAAAGCACAGGCCTAGTTCACATAAAACCTGTTTCCTGTTTGCTGTGTTGGCCTTTGTGTGTGTTGTGTCTTGTTGCCATGGATCCAGAAGTGAGGAGGACCCTTATAGAGGAGATTATAGCCACTATGAATAGGGGGTTTGCTGAGTTGGGAGGGAACAACCAAGATAGGAACCATACCCACAGAAACCAGGAAGATAGGAGTCTAAGGGTGGAAGTGTCTGAGTTCACAGGACAATTCCTTAACCCTGAGGAAAATCTGGATTGGGAAACTAGCATGGAGAACTATTTTGAGTATAAGAAAACCCTAGAAGATAAGCAGTTTAAGATGGCTAAGGTAAAATTGACCAAGTGGGCTGCAAGATGGTTAGAAGGGATACAAAGGCAAAGGCTTAGGGAAGGCAAGAACAAAATAGACTCTTGGGCTAAACTTAAGAAAAAACTTAGAAGAAAGTATGTGCCTAGCAATTACACCCGACAGTTGTCAATGAAATGGAGCATTTTGACCCAAGGAAATAAGACTGTGGCTCAGTACATCCAGGAGTGGGAAAGGTTGTCTGTGCTTTGTGATGTGAGGGACACCGAGGACATGAGAGTGGGAAAGTTTCTAGGGGGTTTAAGGGAAGATCTGAGAGTGAAATTAGCCCTAGTACCCAACCTCACAGTAGCCCTAGCATGTGAGCAGGCCTTGATGTTGGAACAATATGCCAAGAAAAGACCAGCACCATATGGGGGGCAGGACCTGAGTAGGACACAACAAGCACCTACCCACAGGCCTATGAACCCTACCCCCTCATCCAGGACTAGTAGTACTGCTGAAGCCAAGGGAAAGGGTGTCACTCCAATGAAGGAGGTGGTCTATTTCAAGTGCCATGGGCATGGACACTTCAAAGCAAACTGCCCAAACAATAGGGCTTTCACACTGACTGAGTGGGAGGAGATTAGGAACAAGGAGAGGCCTAAGACCATACTAGTTAGCATTAATGGAAGAGAGGAAGAAAGAGGCACTGTTACCACAGATGATGACCCTGATGGGACCTACATCATAAAGGAATCAGGAGAAGTCACAACCTATGTGACTGACTCAGACTCAGATAGGGAACCACTTTACCCTGAGGAGGGAGAGCATAGAACCATGGTGATTAGAAGGAGCTTTCACTCCACACCCAAGGTTATTAAGTCTGACCAAAGGGAGAATATATTCCAAACCAAATGCAGGGTGCAAGGTAGGCTTTGTGACATGATTATAGATAGGGGCAGTGAGACCAATTGTGTCAGCCAAGACCTAACCCAGGAGCTTAAGCTAAAGACTCAGGGACATCCCCATCCATACAGGCTTAAGTGGCTAGACAATAATTTAAGTGGATCAGTAGGGAAGCAATGTTTAGTAGGGATTTCCATAGGTTCATACCAAGACCAAGTCCTGTGTGATGTGTTAGACATGAGTGCATGTCATATCCTATTAGGCACACCTTGGAAATATGAAAAAGGGGTCAAACATGATGGATACCAACATTTATACACTAAGGCATGAAGGTAAGCTTAAGGACCTCATATCCCTGCCACCACACAAGGCTATTCCACCCCCTAAGACTAAACAGCTAGTGCACCTTATGAGCAGAAAAGAGTGTGAAAGAGATTAGACAAGCAGGGCAGTGCTGGGTTTTAGTGACTAAGGAGGTTGAGCAGGAACACCATGACTGTTAGGGTTTTATTTTAATACCGCAAGCGCACGGGTGTCGTAGCACAATTACGGGTCGGATCACGGGGAGACATGATTAATAGAAGAGTTGATTTGTTAATCACTTGAGAAACAAAGATTTTGATTGGTTGTTACTATAACTACGTGAAAATGCTTAAGAAATATGTTGATAACAAGATAATAAAAGGACTAGGACATAGGAATTCCCCACTAATAGCATATGATAATTTCGATAAGGATTGCAATTGGTTCCGTTGAATTGAATTAGCGATCTAACTTAATCACTCCTTTTCGGGATGGTAATCAAATTAAAACAGATTAAATGGGTTCTCTCAATCTCAACTTTCGTATTTTGATCGATTAACGTCACAAGAGAACATACTACTCAGTCTCAACTTTCGTAATTTTGATTAAGAAGACATATTAACTTGATTTATCATCCAAGACTAATAACATTCTCATCCCTCAACTTTCGTGATTTTGGTTTTAAGAGTAATTAAAAGACTTTAACTTGAATGATCATACATAACAATTTAATCAAACCAATTCAACATCACAATCATCAATCCTTATTTAACAACCACATACATATTAGGGTCCAAATCCTATGCCCTAGCATACAAATCTACTCACTAATCATGGCTATGGAGATTTCTAAGACTAATAAACTATCATCAAACAAGAAATAAGACATAATTTAAATACTTGAATAATAAAGAAAATACCTTGACAATGGAGAATTGAAGAACGGTGATGTAAATTGCAAATGAAATCCAAGAGTACAATATTGAAATTCTTAATCGAAAACTTATACTAAATCTATGGAATACAAAGAAAAGTACTAGGGTTTGAAAGAGACAAAAACTGAATAATCTAAATTAGGGTAACCTCCACTTAAATAGTGGTTCTAAAAATTAAGAGAAAAGACCGTTTAAATTCCCGTCAGACGAAAAGCGACGACTCGCCACATCGGGTGCGACGAGTCGTTACATATGTACTGGCCTGAAAAATAGAGTTCAGAGAAGAAGCGACGTGTCGTTACAAAGGAGCGACGAGTCGTCGCAAAGAAGCAGCGAGTCGCCACTTTGGAGCGACGAGTCGTCGCTTCTGGACTGGCTGACGAACTTTGAATGGCCGCCATTTCCTGCTCGGTTGTCAGATATGGACATATAATATACCGTTGGAAAGCTCTTGAAGTGTACTTTCCAATGCCGCAAACCTTGCATTAATGTGATCTCTCTATCAAATGTTATGGCCAAAAGAGTGAGCATGTATCGAATTTCACTTCAAAACATTTGTCTTTTAAGCACTTTTCTACTCTTTTCTCTTTTGCCAATCTTCATTATTAAATATCTTCAAGCGAGCAACGATCTCTTCACTTATTTAAGGGGTCTTAGGCTATTTCTCCAAGCCTTCACCCTCTTATAACTCCGTATACTAGTAAAAAGCTTCAATTCCGCCTCATATTATCATAAATCAACAAAATAAGTATAAGAGACAAAAATTGCAATAATTCACTACCATAATCCCTAAACACCACTATAACTTCGTTCAAGGAGCGTAGAAATAACACGGATAAGTGCAAATAATTGCACTTATCAATGACCTACCTAAATATGTTAGACCACTCATAGAAGAGTTCAGAGATGTGTTCCCTGAAGAGTTACCCTTAGGACTCCTACTTATCAAGGGCATTGAGCATCAAATTGATCTCATGCCAGGGGCTATGTTGCCTAACAAGCCAACCTACAGGACCAACCCTAAGGAAGCTGAGGAACTGCAAAGACAAGTGAAGGAACTACTTGACCAAGGACTGGTGAGGTAAAGTCTTAGTCCTTGTGCTATGCCAACCTTACTGGTGCCAAAAAAAGATGGCACTTGGAGGATGTGTGTGGATAGTAGAAGCATAAACAACATCACTATAAAGTATAGGTTTCCCATCCTAAGAATAGATGATATCATGGATGAGTTACATGGGGCACAATGGTTCAGTAAGCTTGATTTGAGGAGTGGCTACCATCAGATTAGAATGAGAGCAGGAGATGAGTGGAAAACTGCTTTCAAAACCAAGTATGGGCTATATGAGTGGATGGTCATGCCTTTTGGCTTCACAGGGGCACCTAGCACATGTATGAGACTTATGACTGAGGTTTTGAGACCCTTCTTGGGTAAGTTTGTTGTGGTGTACTTGGATGATATCCTAGTGTATAGCATGCATGGTTATCAGAATCTCGATTCTGATCAACGATTCTACGATCCAAAATTAGGCGACCGATCCGGATCGTAGGTAGGATCTTAACATGGTAGAATCGTACGATCCTACATAGCTCCAGGATTTAAGTGGTAGGATCATAACACGATTCTACGATCCTACGATCTTACGATCCGATCCTATAAGGGTAGCTTCAATCGTAAAAATATTTCATATAATCTAGATTTTACTTATGAATGTATATGTATATATATAAACAATTACATTAATATGCTAAAATTCAAGTTTTTCTTGATTCACAACTTAAAAATGATTATTAAAGGTATTTTTTTTACTCAACTTAATAATTGAAGTCAAATAAGTATAAAATTAAAACTTAAAACTAATAAAGAAAGAACTAATACAATTGAAAATTAGTTATCTAAAGCAAATAAATGTATATTTGAAGGATCACACGATCCTATGATCCGATTCTACCGATTTCGATCCCACCCCCTCAATGATCCTACGTAGAATCCCGATCCTAACAACCTTGATAGCATGGACTTGGAAAAGCACCTAGGACACCTTAAGGAGTTACTCATAAGGCTAAGGGAACATAAACTATATGCCAAACTTGAGAAGTGTCAATTCCTTATGAATGAAGTAAATTTTTTGGGGTTTATAGTAGGGAAGGAAGGAATCAAACCAGACCAAAGCAAAGTTGAAGCCATTAAGGATTGGCCCACACCTACCACTATCACTCATGTGAGGTCTTTCCATGGGTTAGCATCCTTTTATAGGAGATTCATCAAAAACTTCAGCACCATAATGAGTCCCATCACTGAGTGAACTAAGAAGGGCCATTTCACATGGACAACAGAAGCACAGAGTGCCTTTGAGAGGATCAAAACAGCAATGTATGAGGCTCCTGTTCTAAAGCTTCCTGACTTCAACCAACCCTTTGAAGTGGAATGTGATGCCAGTGGAACAGGCATAGGGGCTGTGCTATAACAGGAGGGAAGACCCATAGCCTATTTTAGTGAGAAGCTTAATCAAAGTAGGCTCAATTACTCCACATATGACAAGGAGTTTTATGCCTTGGTTAGGGAATTGGAGCACTGGTCACATTACCTTAGAGCCCAGCCTTTTGTCCTACTTACTGATCATGAGTCTTTAAAATACATTCATTGACAAAAGAAGTTGACTCCTAAGCATGCTAGGTGGGTTGAATTTCTACAATCCTTTGACTTTGTGGCAAAGTATAAAACAGGGAAGACTAATGTGGTTGCTGATGCCCTTAGTAGAAAGCAACACCTCCTGGCCCTACTAGAGTCCAAAATCCTAGGATTTGAGATGATTAAGGACTACTATCCTACTGATGAAGACTTTAAGGAAGTATATCAGGAATGTTTAAAGGGACCTAATGGCACCTACTATGTCCAACAGGGATTCTTATTCAACAAGAACAGGCTGTGCATACCAAAGCTCCCCTTAAGAATGCTGTTAGTAAAGGAAGCACATGAGGGAGGGTTGGCAGGGCACTTTGGTATCCAAAAGACCTTGGACATCTTAGCTCAGAACTTCTTTTGGCCCAAGATGTTAGGCATTGTGGGCAAATATGTGCTCAGATGTGAGTCATGTATAAAAGCCAAGCTAGTTTTCCACAGAGGAGAGTACAACCATTACTAGAAGCACAAAGACCTTGGGAACATCTAAGCATGGACTTCATAGTGGCATTTCCTAGGACATAAAGGGGAAAGGATGCCATTATGGTTGTAGTAGACAGGTTCTCCAAGATGGCACATTTTGTGGCTTGCACTAAGGTAGAGGATGCACAATGTGTGGCCAGGTTGTACTTTGCTGAGATAGTAAGGTTGCATGGTATCCCAAAAACCATAGTCTCAGACAAAGATAGTAAATTCTTGAGCACTTTTTGGAATACTTTGTGGAGATTACTTGGAACAAAGCTGTGTTTTAGCACTTCCCTTCACCCCCAAACTGATGGGCAGACTGAGGTGACTAACAAGACCTTAGGGTCCCTATTAAGGTCACTAATCAGTCAGAACTTAAAGGACTGGGATAGGAAACTTTGCCATGCAGAGTTTGCCTATAACAAAGCCCTAGTTGCAGTACTAAGCACTCTCCTTTTGAGTGTGTGTATGGGGTGAACCCTTTACTTCCATTTTCACTAATTGACCTCCCTGTGAATGACAGATACAACCCTAATGCCAAGGCACATGCAGAAAACATGCTGAAGATACATAGACATGTACATGATAACATTGTGCAAGCCAATCTAATGTATCAGCAAAGAGCAAACAAAGTACTGTAAGGAGCAAAGAAGCTGTAAGTTGGTGACTTTGCTTGGATTTATCTCAGGAAGGAAAGGTTCCCTCAGCTCAGAAAGAACAAACTCATGCCCAGGGCCATAGGGCCATTCCAGATCGTAGAACAGTATGGGGACAATGCTTTCAAGATAGACCTACTAGAGGAATATGGCATCTCTTCCACATTCAACATAGGAGACCTCACTCCTTATTTAGGAGACAACAAATTGAGGGCAATTTCTTCTAAAGAAGGGGGGAATGAACCAACACCAGTAGGTTCAGAAGCTTCAAAGAACAACTCAGAGGCCCAAGTCACAGACCTACCAAAAATGCACTATTTGGGAAAGATCCTTGCACCAAATCCTAACCATGAAACACCAGCCTAGTGCAAAAGTATAGATGAGTCCCTGAAGGTCTTAGCTTCACTATCAGGCCAAGATGAGGGAAAGGAAACACTTGAGAAGCCAGAACCAGGGCCAGAACCCAGAAAAGTCAGGGTATAGGACAAATCAACACTTTCTGTGAACCAGTCCACCTTGGGGCACACCTGGAGCTCAGTCCTGAAGGAGTTATGGACAGACTAGGGTGAGCCTGGCATCTTGGCACATGGACCAAGCAATCTTGGGGGCAGGACTACCCTACACATACACCAAGAGCCCTAAAGGCCCAGCTGAAGGTGGCCTGCCTGACAGAATCACAAAATTATATAACTACGTTGTTTTAAAGCTTTTTCTGTTTGTGTTTAAAGTAGGCACATGGCCTGGCACGTGACTAACTAGATATTATGTTTAGAAGAATGGCCTGCATTTAGCCTGACAGAATCACAGAATTATATAATTGTCTTATGCTTGAAATTAAGCGTAGTTGCATTTTTAACGGTTTTGAACGATTTTGGGCACTTTCGCTTGTAAAATAGCTTAAACTTGGTTTGTTATGCACGAAACTTGGCACGCAACACTATTTGGTATATATTATTGTGTTGAAGTTGTTAGAATCGAAAATAATTGTCATATGCTTGAAAGTAAGTGTTAAGTTACGTTTTTAACGGTTTTGAACGATTTTTGGCACTTTCGCTTGTAAAATAGCTTAAACTTGATTTGTTATGCACGAAACTTGGCACACAACACTATTTGGTATATATTATTGTGTTTAAGTTGTTAAAATCGAAAATAATTGTGATATGCTTTAAATTAAGTGTTAAGTTGCGTTTTTAACGGTTTTGAACGATTTTTGGCACTTTCGCTCGTAAAATAGCTTAAACTTGGTTTGTTATGCAAGAAACTTGGAACACAACACTATTTGATATATATTATTGTGTTGAAGTAGTTAGAATCAGAAATAATTGTCATATGCTTGAAATTATGTGTTAAGTTGCATTTTTAACGGTTTTGAACGATTTTGGGCACTTTCGCTTGTAAAATACGTTAAACTTGGTTTGTTATGCACAAAACTTTGCACACAACAGTATTTGTTATATATTATACAAAATCTCACAAGAGACGGTCTATAGGATAGACCACAAAATTGGGCCAGCCCATTTCCCTTAACTGATTTTTTTTATTATAATATCAATTATATTATGTTATAATCCTAAATGTAAGGTATTATAATCTCGAATATACTATTCTATAACCCCAAATATAAGTTATTATAACCCAAATAATTTATTATAACCCCAAATATACTATGTTATATTTTGGGCTGGGCTTCATGGATTCCGTCTATAGAATAGATGGTCTCCCATGAGACTTACTGTAGATATTATTGTGTTGAAGTAGTTAGAATCGAAAATAATTGTCATATCCTTGAAATTGAATGTTAAGTTGCATTTTTAACGATTTTGAAGCGTTTTTAATTTGGCACTAACATATACTCCCTCCGTTCTTTTTTGTTCTTCCCGTTTAGAATATTCCATTTTGGAGAGAGAAATTTAATTAAGATTTTTAAGACATTTATAGATGATAAAATATATCCATAAGAGATCTCCTTAGATTCGTCTTAGTGTATACTTTTTTATCATATATTTTTTTATAAATTTTTATAATGCGTATTTAGAGATATTTAGACTCGAAAGTTGCTTTGAAAATTGTGCAAAAAGTAAATGGGAAGAACAAAAAAGAACGGAGGGAGTATAATATTTTTTTCTTAGTGTTTTCAACAAAAAAATAGCATTCATTGTGGCTACTACGTTCTTAAATTTATGGATGATATCATAAAAGCCGTGAAGAAAGTCGGGGTACAAAGTATTGATTTAGTAAGTATTTAGTTATTATGTATTTAAATTATAATATTATATATATATATATATATATATATATATATATATATATATATATATATATATATATATATATATATATATATATATATATATATATATATATATATATATATATATATATATATATATATATATATATATATATATATATAGGACGCCCTTAGTAGAATTGCTAGTGCCTTGGGGACACCGGTGCTTGCGGATGAATGTACGTCAAAACAACTAAAAGTGTCATATGCGCGTGTCCTTGTGGAGGTCGATGTTACTCAGGAATTTGTTAAAGAAATCAAAGTTCGTGATAATATGGGGAGGGAGTTCATGCAAAAAGCAATCCCGGAATGGAGACCTCACTATTGCAAGAAGTGTGATAAGTTGGGACACATTTGCAAAGAACCTAATGAAGAGAACCTAGGCCAACAGAAGCGAAGAGGTAATGAGGAGAGTAAAGAAACAAAAATGTGGATACCTACGGATGTTGTCCAGTTGATGCAAGGAATTAATGATTTTAGTGAGCTACGGAAATTATTGAATCAGCAGAGGGAGGCCCAAGCTAAGCATTTCAGCTTGAGTCCCACACAGTCCCAGCCTTACCTTACACCTGAACCAGCAGTAGGCACAACTACTGTGCAGCTGTCAGCTCATCCCAACAGCCTGCCAGTAGCGTTTGCAGACAGTGAGGTTCCTGGACAGAAAGTTCATCAGGGGGGAGTGGTCGTTCCTGCACAGAAAGTAATTAAGGGGGGAGAGACTGTGGTGCAACAGGCAGTGTGTGCAGCTGCTAGTAATGTGAGCAGAAACTCTCGTGCAAGTAGTGGGCAGCCTCAAGTTTCTGATCAGACAGCAAGGGAAGATGTCCATCATGGGGAGCAGGATCCTAATGAGGGATGGACTCCTGTTCCATCTAACAAGATTGCTAGAAGGGGAGGACTGCAGGGAACTAATCACACCCGTGCTCAGGAGAATGTGGGATCAACAACAGCACAAAATCAGTCGAGCCAAAGTGTCAGTGCAGCAGCAAGCAAAGATCAAACAAGGGGCGGGAACCCTCAAATTCCCTCCGAACAATGATTATTGTGACATGGAACGTGAGGGGCATGAATAGCCCCATAAAAACCAAGGAGGTGCGTAACTTCCTTGGGAACAATAACGTGAGTATAGTTGGGCTTTTGGAGACTAAAATCAAAGAGGCGAAAGCGAAAAATATTCAGCAGAGTTTTGGCAACAAGTGGGCGTGGTGTTCAAACTACATCAACCATGACAAGGGAAGGATTTGGGTAGGTTGGAGACTTGATAGATGCAAAGTGGAGATTTGTGACTCGAACCAACAATTCATTGCAAGCAAGATCACCCCTATAAACTCGACAGATAGCTTCCGTGTGGTATTTGTTTATGGGCTTCATACAGTTAAAGATAGGAAAGATCTTTGGAAAGACTTGGAGAGAATTGACTATAGTGAAGCATGCTTGTTCATGGGTGACTTTAACGCCATCTATAAGGACACCCACAGAATTAATGGCACTCAGGTATCTACTTATGAGACAAAGGACATGCACAATGGCTAGATGATAGAGAGCTTCATTCAATCCAAGAGAGAGGGCATGAGTACTCCTGGACAAATAAGGAGAAAGGGGAAAATCGCATCCACACTAAAATCGATCATGCTATAGGGAACATCC
Source organism: Amaranthus palmeri (assembly GCA_019776075.1). Classification (NCBI taxonomy): domain Eukaryota; kingdom Viridiplantae; phylum Streptophyta; class Magnoliopsida; order Caryophyllales; family Amaranthaceae; genus Amaranthus; species Amaranthus palmeri. Next base: position 62,847 of record JAAKBH010000970.1, read on the forward strand.
AATGGATGAACAACTTTAGCCACGCGAGTGTTGTCTATGCTAACCCGCTCTTCTCCGACCACACCCCGTTGATCCTAAACCTCGCAAAGCATGAGCAGAACCAAAGCAAACCGTTCCGTTTCTTCAACTACTTGTGTGATCATCAAGATTTCCTTACAGTCGTTGCAGAAGCTTGGAATATCAAGGTGAAAGGGGTTGGGCTTCAGAGGTTGTGGTACAAAATGAACAATGTTAAAAGTAGACTCAAAAAGCTTCACTCGAAGGAGTTCGCAGGGATCAAGGACCGCATCAAAAACTGGGAGGATAAGCTTGACAAAATCCAAACTGAGATTCAAGCTAACCCCACTTGTGAGGAGCTCCACCAGCTAGAGAAAGAGGCAACTTCTCAAGTGAGACACTGGAGGAATATAGAAGGCAAAGCTTTGCATCAAAAATCCAGAATACACTGGATTAGACATGGGGACGAAAATTCATCGTACTTTCATGCTACCATCAAAGAGAGAAGGGCTTCGAATAGTATTTATGAGTTGCAAGATAAAGATGGCAAGTGGCTTCGCTCAGATCAAGAGATCAACAATGAAATCATCCAATTCTACCGTAACCTTCAGGGGACTGCAAATTCTAACCTTGAAGGTATTGATAGACAGATCTTGAGAGAAGGTGCCCAGATTGACCGCACGAATAGTCAGATGCTTATTCTTGATGTTGAAGAGGGGGAGATCAAGGAAGCTTTGTTTGGGATGAACGACAATAAAGCTCCAGGAATCGATGGGTTTAATGCTTGTTTTTTCAAAAGGTCATGGGATATCATCAAAGGGGATTTGATAAGTGCCATCAAAGAGTTTTTCAATACAAACACTATCTTCTCTCCTTACAACTGCACATCAGTTACACTTATTCCTAAGACCAAACATGCAAACAAAGTGGGAGACTACAGACCTATTGCTTGCTGCACAGTTATATACAAGATCATTTCCAGAATTCTCGCAGGCAGACTACAGAAAGTGTTGGGAACAGTTATCGATCAGGCTCAATCAGGGTTCATCCCAGGGAGACAAATGGCAGATAATATCTTACTTGCAGCAGAGATCATAAAGGGTTATGACAGGAAAAACAATAGCTCTCGGTGTATGATCAAGATGGACCTTCGAAAGGCTTACGACTCCATCAGCTGGAGTTTTCTTTTTACGGTTATGAATGAGTTGGGCTTCCCTCCTAGGTTCGTGGACTGGATCAAGATTTGTGTCTCTACGGTCTCTTTCTCAGTTCTGGTTAATGGTATTCCCCTTAAGCCGTTTGCAGCAAAGAAAGGTTTGCGCCAGGGTGATCCCATTTCTCCATACCTTTTCGCCATCGCAATGGAGTACCTCTCAAGACTTATGAACAAACAGAAAGACAGCCCATCATTTCGGTTTCATCCCAGATGCAGAAAGGTGATTCTCACTCACCTGCTGTTCGCAGTTGATCTGCTTATGTTCTGTAGAGCAGATATTGGCTCCATTAGCAGTTTGATGAGTACTTTCAGCAGATTCTCTAAGGCTTCGGGGCTCGAGGCTAACCCTAGCAAAAGCAATGTGTATATGTCGGGTATTGATAGCCAAAGCAAGGACCAGATTCAGCAATACCTCCAAATGCAAGAAGGAGATTTCCCTTTCAGATACTTAGGAGTTCCTCTCCATTCTAAGAAGTTGAATGCTAGAGACTGTAGACCCTTGGTGGATAAAATTATAGGGAGAATTGGTTATTGGTCCTCTCGGCTTCTCTCCTATGCAGGAAGGATCCAATTAGTGCGCAGCGTCATTGGGGGCATGCAAAACTTTTGGGCACAGATTTTCTACCTTCCGAAAAAACTCATAAAGATGGTGGAAAGTATTTGTAGATCGTTCATCTGGACAGGAAAAGAGGGGATCTCTAGGAAAGCGGCAGTTCCGTGGAGCCAATTAGTTTTACCGTGTTCTAAAGGGGGCCTGAACCTCAGAGACATGTACATATGGAACAAAGCAGCTATCCTCAAGCACCTATGGAATGTTGCTCGCAAAAAGGAGAACCTCTGGGTCAAATGGGTCCACAGCTACTATATAAAAGACCAAGAGATCCACGGGATGCGTGCCTCAATACACGCCTCATGGATTTTTAAAAAGATGCTAAAGCAGAGAGAGATAGTGGAGAAGCTCGGAGGATGGGAAAATTTAACTAAGGGATGCGACTTCAGAATTGGTAAGGTCTATGATCAGCTGATTGCAGATATTCCGCGGGTTCCTTGGGGGGACATTATGGTAAAGAATGTAGCTAGTCCTAGTGCCAGATTCATCACTTGGTTAGCTATCCAGAACAGACTATCTACCAAAGATCGAATGGAGAAATGGGCTAATATTGCAGACAACACTTGTGTTATGTGTACTGGGGCTCCTGAGTCGGCTCATCATCTTTTCTTCGATTGTCCTCACGCACAGGAAATCAGATCTCGTCTGTTCCATTTTCTTCCTCGCAGCCTAGATGCTCCTAACTTTCAAACTGAGATTTTGCAGATGAACAAGCTAAATAAAAAGAAGACAAACCGGGCTAAACTGATAGTGGGTGTGTGGACGGAAATGATCTATAATATCTGGATGCAAAGAAATAGAACAATCTTTGACAACCACACACTTACTTTGAAGGATATTTTTGGATGTATAGTTTTTAGAATAGCTGGGAGGGTAAACAGTAGGATGTTAGATATGCTTGTATCTAGGTAGGTTTTTTTGGGGTTTTTGGGCTAGCGCTCGTTTGTTTTATTAGAGTGCTAGTTTTTTTGGTTGGTCTCGGTTGGAGTTAATTTCCAGTCCGAGTTTGTGTATGTTTTGCCTCCTATGGTATATAATACAAAATCATTTGACAAAATATATATATATATATATATATATATATATATATATATATATATATATATATATATATATATATATATATATATATATATATATATATATATATATATATATATATATATATATATATATATATATATATATATATATATTAGAAAATAAATCTAATATATTATATGTACTAACTTTTTAATAATTATTTCTTTAATACGTAGATTATATACACCACTCCAAGGGAAACACGCGAATCGACGGGTATGGAATTACGCAAAGTGAAAGACAAAGTGGCCGTGTTTATTTCAAATTTATGTTGGTAGATTATGTAATTCGTAGTAGGTGTATGCACAATTAAAATATTTTTTTTTTGGCAAAGTAAATCTTATAAAATGCCAGAAAAATAGCCGAAGCTTACATCGGGTCAAAAGACTGAGAAGTCGAGCCAGTCGAAGCTCCAAGGGACATCCCCTTATCATTCGCGATGACTGGACCGACGTCTCCAAAAAGAGAATATCTCCTAGACATACATGTAGCCCACATTACATACATTGATGTATAACTATTTTCCTAGTCTACTCAAGCTAACTCAAGCTAAGTAGACCATAAGTTGAAAACTACAAACAATTAAAATATTTATGTATATTATAAATATTATTTTGGTGATAATTAATGCTAATTATCGATGGTTAATTATTGTTAAATATTTATTATTTTATAATTAGGATAATATATACAAATATCATTAAAACAAAAAAAAAATAAAAAAAACTCAACAAAGGCTGCGGACAGGGATAAACCACAGCCAATAAGGTGCCCGAAATCGGGTTATACGGAAATTACTTATTGGCTGCGGACATGCCAAAAAACCGCAACCAATGAGGTTATTTCTTGCTGCGTTTTTTACCCGCAGCAATTGAATTATACTATCAGTTGCTACCACAAGTGCTTGGGTCCAAAACCGCAGCCTTTAGAGGCCTAAAAACCGCAACCTTTGAGGTTTTTTCCACTAGTGAGTAAAGATGTGGATTTCAAAGTTAAAAGAAAGAAAGTAGTAGTAGAATGAATAAAATAAAAATAAAAATAAAAAATAAAATAAAAACCTTGAATAGAAGAAGCAGCATGATGATTTATATTACAAAGACTAGATCCAATCTCAAAAAATGGCGTCTTCAGAATCCTAGCTCAGAAATAACGACTCCTCTCCTGAAATTGATCTTTTCAAAAATGGCGACTCCTCTAAAAAATGGCATGTTTAGAATCCTAGCTCTATGTCTCTTATCAAACACAAACAAGAGAGGCCGAAGTGAGATCAGGTTTTTAAGAGAAGGTTTTTGAATAAGAGAAGGTTTATATATAAGAGTGGCGGAAGTGAGATTAGGTTTTTAAGAGGGGCGTTTTTGAATAAGAGAAGGTTATTTGCTGCGGTCAAATAAAAAACCGCATTATATACTTGTTTTGAAATTTTTTTAAGATTATTTGCTGCATTTCTACTAATAACCACAGCATATGTGTTATTTTTTTTTCGCCTTATTTTTTCTTCTATTAAATGCTGCGTATCAAAAAAACCGCAGCAAATTAATAGCAATAGATACGTTTGTTTTTACTAGTGATTCTACATTTGATATGATGAAGCCAGTCAACATTCGTGTGTATTTTGGTGGGTATTTTATCACTAAAAATTGCAAAACAGAATATAGACATTTAGGCCTTAGCTTGCACCCAAATGTAAAAGAAGTTTGTTATTTTGAAATGGCTTACTGGATCATAAATGAGCTAGGATATGCTGATGTTGGTAGAATTTGGTACAAGAGGCATGGGTACAATATGTTTGCAGGTTGGGCAGAAATTAAGGATGACAAGATATCTCAGATTTCCATCAAAGCCTTGAACCTGATGGTTGGTTACATCTTTATGCTGTTCATGGGGGTGATGATAGACGTGAGGAAATCAGTAAAAAATTAATCAAAAAAGAAAATGGTAAAAGCTGATGTGGTAGATGACATGGAAATGGATGATGGTCAAAGGGAGAGAGGCCTAAGAAGGGTTATGTGTCCTCATTAGAGGTGTTTAACGGGCCGGGTCGGGGCGGGTCGGGTCAAAATTTAAATGGGCTGGGGCGGGGCGGGTCATGTCAAATGATAAATGGGCCGGGGCGGGTCAAGCCCATTTAAATTCGACCCACTTTGACCCTTTTTCAAAAAGTTCATAGAATAGCTTTTTTTTTATTAAACTTTTTGGCCCGTTGGGTTGACCCACTTATATATATAATAATAAAATTTAAAATAATTAAAAAAAAAAGGTGGTAAATTTTTTTCCACAATTAATACTTATAATTATCCGACGCGGCCCGGCCCGACCCTTTACACCAAGCCCCGTTAATGACCCGCCCCATTATTGACCCGACCCGCTAATGACCCATTAAAATGTGACCCGACCCTTGACCCGTTGGGTCGACCCGCCCCATTGAACACCTCTAGTCCTCATCAACAAGCAAACCAATTATGCCTATAGCAAGTGTAACAACAACCCCTCCTTCGCCTACAAGCACAACCCCTCATGCAACTTCAAGCTTAACACCAATGGTGACAACAACAATTACAAGCTTTGTTGCCCCTACCAACAATACTGCTAGCTCATTTCAAAGACCACTGAACTCACCATCAAAGGGAGGTAGAAAGAAATCATGGGCGTATGGATCCAAAAAGAAAGGAGCAAAAGGTTCAGTCCCAAGGGTGCTTTCATCCCAAGGATCTTTAAGCTCTCAACAAAAAAGTGAAAAAATGTAGTTGTAATGTGTGTATGTTGGAAGTACTATGTTTTATGCCAGCTTTTGTTGTCCATGTTTTTAAAACAATTTTTGTTGTGTATGCTATGTTATTTTATGTTATGTTATGGAACAAAGTAATGAAAATGTTGATGTTGTATAATTAGCAAGAAAATCAGCTCCATCATTCATGTTTTCAAAAGTGTTACAACATTCCCTTATCACTTATACATTTTACTGAATCTGAAACTATAATTAGAAGTTTACATAACCTTTATTATTACAATCAACAACAACAAAAAACCAAATAAAAACCCTAATAAAAAACTTGATATCTCTTTTCTAAGCTTTTACTCGTTCATCAATTTCTTCTTAAGCCTTTGAAGTTCTGAAATTGCTTGTTCCTTCTCATGCTCCAAGCAATAAACCCTAGAAGCCTATATCTTGATTTCAATTGATAAATGTCGCTTCTCCTCAACTAGTGTATTCGTGACCTGTCTTTGCCAATCAACCATTTCAGTTTCATCAATCCACTTGAACTTCTTGCATCCCCTCTAATTTGTGACAGGATCAAAAAAATTGCAAGTGTTGAAACGTCTAACTGGATTTTCTTCTCTATGCAAAAGAAAATCTGCAAGCACATCTGTCGAGCTTCGATTTTTTGATGTGAGAAGAAGCCATGAATTGATTTGGGCTTGAAAGAAAGAGGTAAATTATGATTCACATGAATTAGGGGAAAGGGGAAAGGATTGAGCAAAATCGTGCATTAAAACATATTAAATCAAAGAATTAAGTAAATCACGTGCCACACGTGCTGGTTAAATGATGATCAACTAACTGATTCCGTCATCAGGTAGTCTTTTAAAAACGTTTATATCATTTAAGGTAGTTTTTTGAAAAAAAAAAATAGAATATGTAGTTTTTTTGCAAGTAGTGCTATATAATAGGTAATATTTTGTAATTTTTCCATCTAATAATGAAAGTTCTATCTTTTTTTAACTCTACAACCTATTACAAATGAAAGAGAGAAAGTTTATCAGAAGTGTTGCCATCTTAATTTTTGAATAAAGCCTCATATACATATGTCAAGCCTCAACATAATCTTACAAGCCAAGGATGCTTCATCCGACAATGTAGCTAATTTGATAAATCTAGGCTAGTCTTCAAAACCTTAAGCCTTAAGTAAAACTAACGCTCCACTAGAAACTTTTTAGCCACGTTTTTGATTGGTATTTATAGCTATTTCGACTCTTGATGTGCTGCCACGTTAATGCTCATACAAGTTTTTTAAAATTCAATAATTCAAATAACAAAATCGTGCAAATATCATTTAAATTAAATTTTCTATATTTTAGCTTAATTTGAATTTTTTTTCCTAGTTTTTGTAAAGATTAAAAATGTCTCCATACTTATAGGAAAACCTATAATTAGTAAACTTAATTTGCAACCAACTTATTTTTTTAAACATTCAAACATAAAACGTGTAATAATACATTCAAACATATAAACATGTAAGACATTTTAAACACACGTTTTCATTCAAATTCATATTCAAATACTACCTTATCCAAAGACGATTAACTTAAGTCATTT